>NEWO01000114.1:1153263-1222777 GCA_003013225.1 Phalaenopsis aphrodite
AAAATAGCATGCATGATAATAATGTGGATCATGCATGCTATTTATTCATAATCACAATATGAACGGGGGAATTATAGCTTAAGGCAATAAACGAAACAATGTGGATCAAAAAAATAGCATGCATGATAATAATTTTCTGATTGATCATCTTATGCAGCTCATGCATTAACTATGGACAAATAATGGGATCAAATACATTGGCACTACCATCATTTGTATGGATTATGCAATAGCTTTAAACAAAATCATCGCATTCATTCAAGATAATACCGTCATGATGATTAATCATATTGTGTACCATTTTTCAATTTCCAAGAAATGGTGTCAATTTTAGAAATTCAGATACCTGTCACCTTCAATTCAAAATCACAATTCCTGAATTGTCTAAATCTAAAATCACTGTGATTCTGTAAAGAGTAAATAAATTAGTGATTATGAATAAAAAATCATCTTGACTGAATTTTGTAGTAAAAAATTGTTAGTCAAATTGTAGTAAATTCTTAAAAGTATATCATAAATTTAAAAGTCTAATTGATTATTTTTTATTTGAACTTACTCCTAAGGTATACTCTTAAGAACTTATTCCTCAATTGCCTAAATCTAAAATCACTGTGATTCTGTAAAGAGTAAATATATTCATAGTTTATGAAACAGTTTTCGTCAGTTAAAATTTTACAGAGCAGAAAGCAATAGAAATTACGAAGTCATATATAAGCAAGCAACCACCAATTGTAGGCCTTCCTGATGTTGAAAACTAACATGCTTGTGACATTGAATGTGCAAATTAAAAAGAGGGATACAAAATGAACATACGACTGATAGGCAGCTTACTGTTATGGAAAACGAGAAGATGAACCAAGATTTTTTGAGATGTTCAATTGATGTTCAGATATCATTCCAATAGTGCACCGCATACGACACAGTCGGGTAATCAAAAAGAACTATTATATTTTAATAATATGTGCAATTAAGGCTATTTCTTGGTTATTTAGTTTATATATGATTTGACTTATTTTAATTGTTTCCCTTTTTAGCCTTGCTTAGTTTGTCAATAGTCTAGATTTCCTAAGTTTGAGTCTCTTGTTTAATATGACCGTGAACCTCAAAAAATAAAGCAGCATAGTACTATTGATAGGAGTAGAGGTATTTAAACCCATATACAATGGTTACAACAAAGGAAAAAAATAAAACAGAATAAAGAAAATAGAAAAAAAATAATGAGGAAATAAAGAGGAAATAAAAGCTAATAACTAGTAATAAATCTACTACTCCCCCTCAAGTTGAAGTCAGTCATATTCAATTAAGATTTGAAGTCATCGAACAAAAGAGAAGAAATATACTTGGTGAGCATGTCTACTAGTTGACAACTAGAGGGCACATATAGAACACACATTTCCCCGGAATCAATTTTCTTCTCTACGGAAGTATCTTTCAATCTTCAGGTTGATCCGATAATGTTGGACTGAATTGTGAGCAACGCTAATTGCGGCATTATTATCACAGAATAGCTACAGCGGAACAGAGTTTGGCATACGAAGTTCACGGAGCAAGATGCATAACCAGAGAGCTTCACAAAATCCCAAGGATATGAACCGAAATTCATCTTCAGCATTGCTTTGAGCAACCACAGACTGTCTGTTACTTTTCCACATGACAAGATTGTCCCATACAAATAAGTAACACCCCGAACTGGAACGTCGATCACGAACTAATCCAGCCTAATTAAAATCTGTATAAACATCAATAAATCGAGAGGTTTGACAGGAAAAAAACAAACCCGAGTCTGATGTACCTCTCAAATAGTGGAGAACTCGGTGGACAAAGAGGAGATGGTGCTCATAGGGGTCACACATGAATTGACTCACTATACCACAACATGACGAATGTCAGAGCGAGCTGAGCAAGGTGGATATGTTTTCTCATAAGGCGTTGGTAATGGGTCTTATTTACAGGCACAACATTAAAATGTCAGATAATTTTTCATTCTTATCCATAAGAACAACAACATGTTTGAACAGAACAAGATTATTCTTTGTCAAGAAATCAATCATATATTTACGTTGAGTCAGGCTATACCGCGAGATGATCGAGTCACTTCTATGCCTAAGAAGTACCGAAGAAATCCCAAGTCCTTCATTTTGAAGGACTTGGCAAGAATGTCTTTTAAAAATTTCAATGTTGGGAGATCATTAACTGTAAAAACAATATCATCAACATAGACAATAAGGATAGCTACCTGACCATTAAAGGAATACGAAAAGAGGGTGGGATCAGATTGAGTAGAGTAAAACTATGGCCCACGACCACCTTTGTGAACTTGTCGAACAAGGCCCTTGGAGACTACTTTAGCCCATAGAGGACTTTCGCACCCTGCACGCTTGTCCTCTGAATGCAGCATAATCAACGCCAAGAGGGAGAGGCATGTATACCTCTTCCGTAAGTTGTCCATTCAAAAATACATTCTTGACATCAATTTGGAATAGAGGCCAATCGAGATTTATTGCAAGTGACAACAAAACTCGAATAGTGTTTATATTAGCCACTGCAGCAAATATATCCACATAGTCAACTCCGTAGGTTTGTGAATACTCTTTGGCAACCAATCGCGCCCATTTGCTCTCAAAGAACCCATCAAAATTGAACTTGATGTCGAAAATCTAACGACATCCTTTAGCTTTTTTACCCTGAGAAAGATCCACAACATCCTACGTATGGTTCCAATGAAGGAAATTCATCTCCTCCATTATTGTCATTTTTCAGGCTGGATCAGCAAGAACAACCTTGATAATAGCTGGGATCTGATGGTCCATCAAAGCAATAGTAAATGCTTTGTAGGTCGGCAATAAACTATGAAAAGAGACATATTTTATCACAGAAGAAAGGGAATATGTTTGATTGCGTACCTTACTAGGAGAACTCACCTCTGCATTTGAAGAGGTCGTGCTAAAGATATTGTCCGAGGTGAAGTCAAGCTCCTGTAAGGAGGCAACGGGCTCCAGAATAGAATCATTGGGACGAGTGAGCTGAGTGTAGATACGAACAGGAGGAAGAAATGGTGCATTCAAGAGAACAAGGGACTCTTTAATGGTAGAAACAATAGGGGGAACATTCACAGAAGTAGGATAAGGGACAGTGTCGGGAAACTCAAGCTCAACCTCATTTAAGGGGAGCTAGAAAAAAAGTGAACACTTTCAAAGAATGAGACATCAACACTCACATAGATTTTGTTGGTGGTCTTATCAAAGCACCGATACTCCTTTTCAGTTGCGGAGTACCTTAGGAAGATACATTTTACGGATCTGTGATCAAGTTTACTACGATTAGAGGCAGTGTTCCGAACAACAACAATGCATTCAAAAATCTTGGGATCTAATGTGGAAAAGAAACGATTGGCAATGCATCCAATAATATCGAAACCTGTGAATTTTAGAGGAGACGCTATTTATGAGATAGGTGGTAGTGAGAATGACGTCATTCCAAAATATTTTCGAGAAATTATATTAAAATATAATAGAGCGAGCAACGTCGAGTGGGTGACGACTTTTTCTCTCACCTGCCTTATTTTATTGAGGAGTGTCTGCGCAATGATTATGGTGGATGTTGTCTTTACTTACTAAGAATTCACCCAATATAGAGCTAAAAAACTTACTGTCATTGTCGATCCAAATGACCTGAATAAGAGTTTTGAACTGAATCAACACAAAAGTGAAGAAGTTTTGGAAGGTCATAGCAATTTCTTATTTGTCTTTTAAATGTAAACTCAAGTCATTTGAATGTGGTCATCAATTATAGTCAAGAACCCGTTTATTGGTATAGCTAGGAGTGCTAGAATGTCCTCATATATTATTGTGAATGAGGAAGAAATGAGAAGGTGTGTAAGTATGGGGTGGGTAAATGACCCGATGATGTTTGACTAACTGACATGTCTCACAATGGAAGTTAGAAATTTTTATTAGAAAACATCAAAGGATGCAACTTTTTTAAATATTGAAAATAAGGATTGTCAAAACGACAATGCAACAACATAATGAGACATTCAATAACTCGAGATATGCTACAACTTCTGAGAGGCGTGTCCTCAATCTCTGTGATCTCTTCTTGGAAGTAGTAGAATCCAACTACCTTCTTAGCAATTCCAAAAATCCTCCCAGAACGACGATCCTAAAAAACACAACCATCATAAGAGAAATTAGCGACGCAATAGATATCATTTGTCAACTTGCTGACAGATAACAAGTTATATTGCAATAACAGAAAATGTAAAACAGACTCTAGAGTTAGACCAGCCGTTAGTACAACCTACCCATTACTAGCAATGGAACTGCAGAATCCATCGGCATATCTGACAGCATATTTTACAAAGCATGGATAATAAGTTGAGAAAACTTGCGAGCAGCCAGTCATGTGATCCATGACACCTGAATCAATAATCCACAGACTAGAAAAGGAATAAACCGTGAGAGCCATATGAAGAGTGCCTTGTCGGACATGGAGGTCAACAAACCCGCAGAGACTTGATTGGCTCCAAGAAACTTGATCAATTGCTCCATCCGATTCTTCAAGGATTCAGAGGATTCTGGGATGTTCCAGGCAGGAGTCGGTTGAGCTATGGTAAGTTTGGCCGTCGCCGTGAGACCTTCGATAGCAGTGGATATGGTAAAGGGCTTGTATGTCGGCTTATAGTGAAGTTTCCAACACTTGTCTTGAGTGTGGTTAGATTTGTGACAGTAATCACAAGTGGAGTGACCGGTCCGAGATGGCATAAACGAGGACTGAGTACTTTTGGAGATCAAGGTTAATGATTCGGCTGAAGGGGAACAAGTGTCGAGCATGGCAAATCTCTAGCTTTCTTCTCGACGAATCTCGATAAAGACTGCACGAGCGGAAGGAAGAGGATCTCGAACAAGTATACATCCCCAAACTTCGTCAAGGACTATTAAGGCTAGCCAGGAATTTGAATATACAATCCTTTTCGACAATCTTCTAGAAGAGGGATAGATCGGTTGGAGAATCTCAAGTGTAGTCATAGTACATATCGCATTCCATTCATAGTGCCAGTCCTTGATCTCTATTTCGCCTCCCGAATTTTCTTAGATTTCTTAGAGTTAGCCGAAATTTCTTACATTCGAGTAGGTATCACAGACACCCGTCTAGAGGACACTAGCTGAAGAGAGGAACATATATGAACAACCAATCAAAGTCTCTATGGAGTTGATCAGTCACGACATGGCCATGAAGTTTCTCACTTCCCAAGCTCCATATGTTGGGTCAGTCTTTGGAGGCTCATAAACCATACATGTGAGGTAACCAAACTTTCCACATCCTTTGATGAACAAAGACACCGCTTTGGACCACTGGAGAAAGTTATTGTCATTAAGTTTATCGGTTGTGATTAAGAAATTCATGTTGGTTTCTGATCCTTCGGTCTGCAAGGGAGCAAAAATTGGAGTTGATCCTACGGTGGAATCAAGAACGCCTTTTAAAGGTGGTTCAGAATTAGAGGAATCCGACTGAGCCAAAGGAGAACTAGTTATGATTATGAGCCATCGAAGAATTCCAGTAGGATCACCGCTAGATAGATAAAACTGCTGGAAAGGTCTGGTTGGGAAGAACAATAGGCAAACTAGAGCATAAAAGTTTTTCTCAAACCAAAAAAAAAACATCTACAGTAACTTGATAATCGTAGGGAGTTGCTGGCGGAATTGGCTTCGATTGACGAAAGGACTTCGGTTACTCCTTTGTCGAAGAAGAAAGCAGCAAAGAAGCGGACAGAACCCGACAGGGAAAGTAGCGGACGGCGGTAAGAATCAAAGGAAGGGTTTTCAATCCTCTGGACAGGACCACGCGAAAAGAACTTGCGGAAAGAGCCACGTGGGAAGAACCACGCGGGAAAAAAAGTCAGGTAGACCAGCTAGAAGGAGATCTGGCCTGCTGGAGAGAGAACCAACCGGTTGGAAAAAAAACTGCGGCTGTTAAGGTTAGAATCATGGCTCTGATATTATGTGAACTTTAAAAAATAAAGCAGCATAACATTATTGATAGTACTAAGAGTATTTAAACTCAATTACAATGGATACAATAAAGAAAGAAATTAAACAGAATAAAGTAGATAGGAAAGAAATAATGAAAAAATAAAAAGGAAATAAAAGCTAATAACTAGTAATAAATCTAATATGAACTTTGTAATCATTTTATTTGAAAGGATGAGGATTTCAAAAGTTGTCCTTAAAAAACTCTAAAAAAGATATAGATACTTTGGATGTACTTTTCTTTCTCCAAGAAATTTCATAATCATTAATGGCGCTAGGATGGGAGCTTGATCACTTCGGAGAATTTCCGGTAAACTATTCCAAACTGCTCCCCTCACCCAGCATCATGATATCCCTCAACAAGAGCACATTATCCTTTTATTATCAATCAAAATGACATAACAAGAAAGAAACTTTTTCCAGCAGTTGATACAGATAAAAAGGGGAAGTGGATTTTCTCAGACAGCTGACACATAAAGTCAACCTAAAAAATAAGGACATCCAGTTCCATTTTTGTATTCAAAAGTTTAGATTCAACTTGCAAATGCTTAATCATAAGTTACAAAAAAACCAACAAATCCAGCAAATAACTTGGGTGGTTGGCTTATAAATCGATCGACATAGTAAAATATTAATCAAGATGGTAAAAAGTATGAGCATGTGCAATTTAATCCTTTACTATTGAATGAAAGCATAAGAATTAAGGAATAAATAAATAACACAATATTTCGAACCAAATTATGATAATGAAAAAAAAATATACTCCAAGAAAATCTTTACTTTTCTTTTGATGGCTGAATAAAATATATTGCATCCATTGAAATCATTGGCTCCCTTCTTTTGAAAAGCTCTTCAACCACTGCCAAAAATTTTTAAAAGTTCTTAAAAGCAATGCTTAGTAAGATAAACTAAAAGAACTAACAATCAACTATATAACTTTTTGACAGCTTTAAACAGCATAATAATTGAAGAAAGGACAAGCTAACTGTTGGAATGTGGAGCCTGCAGCACTAAGGAACAGAACTCTCGCGCCTCCAAAGAGACACTCGTGCAACTGAGCATGGCATAGCCACGCCTAAAATGGGCGTAGCTACACCAGGTGGTGTGAATACGTCGCAACTGTGCGTAACTAAGCCGACCATTTGTTTGATACAAGTTTTCGAAACCATGAGGGTCATGTAATAACGCCAACTATAGGCGTGGTTAGGCCACAGCTTTGCAGGTTCAAGGTTTGCAGAAAGAGCATCTGAAATAATTACGCCAGTCTTGGCGTGGTTGCACCAAGCCAGTTTGTTCTCCTATTTTGATTTTTAACCCTTCGATTCGGGCGACAAGTATCTCTCTCGCATGCAGTATTCTCAACATGACTTTCTTGGAAAGGAAAAGGGTCGAGGAGGTGAATTTCAGTGAGGTATTTCTCTTGTGAGATCAAGAGGAAGGTTTCGAGCAAAATTATATAAGTTCTAATAATTATAGAGAGAAACTCAGAGTGGTGTAATATGTATATTTCTGCTGTTTATAGTAGAATTTTTTGGTGATGTGACTCTGTAGTTTTTTCCAATTTTCAGGTTTCTCCATGTAACATCTAGTGTGCTTTTTTAGATTACTTTGTTGTGCTTCTGTTAAATTTTTTTTGTTTCGAATTTCTCGAATCGGTGTTTCTATTTTCTGCGAAGTGATTTTGATTGTGAATGAATCAAAATCCTACGTAATTACCTCATCCCAACAAATGGTATCAGAGTGTAGTGTTTGATTTGAGTGGGAGCAATGACCGACGAAGCGAGATACCAATAGGACAAATTTAACAGATCGAACTTCTCGTTCTAGAGGATGCAAGTGGAGGTTATGGTGTATTAGAAAAAACTGTATCTTCCACTACAAGGAATCTTTAAGCCTGAATCGATGATTGTGAAGGAATGAAAAGTGTTAAATCGAACGACTCTAGATTTCATTCGTTCGCATTTTTTTTTCTTTTGTTGAATTCAATACAATGAATGAGAAAACCACGATCGATCTCATGATAGTGCTGAAAGATGTATGAAAAACAATTTACTTCAAATAAGATTTTTTTGATAAAGAGACTATTCAATATGAAAATGACAAAAAGTAGTTCAATGTCCGAACACTCGAACAATTTCAATATTGTGACAAGCCAGTTGTGTTCTATGATGATAAATTTGATGATGAGATCAAAGCACTATAAATTATGAAACATCATTGTAGAACAGCTCGGATGGTTTGGTTGAGACGGTTAGTAACTCTTCTGGGACTATGAAGTTGAACTTCAATGACATCATAAGATTGTTGTTGAATAAAGAAGTTCGTAGAACTTCCGTGAAAGGTGAATATTCAAGTTTTGAGTTAAATGTTGAAAACAATTGAAGAAATCTGGACAGACATACAGGCAGAGAGACCAATTCAAGTCCAAAAGACGAAAGTCCATATCAAGCTGATGAGAATGCTAGAACTGGGAAAAGAAAGAGCATTTCAAGAATGACTGTAAGGCTCCAAGGAAAGCTGGTGGTGTAGGACAAGAAAAAAATCACTCTACAAATGTCTCCACTGGCAAAATCTAATGTGACTCTCTAGTACTAAATTTTGGATAATAAAGTCAAGAATTTATGTTCATGCATACCCCAAAAAGAGGTTGTTTGTGGCAGTGTATGCTTGGTCATATGAGCGAGAAAGATATGAATTCTCTATTTTCAAAGAATAAATTTTAAGGTTTGAAATCTATATATTTAAACTTCTATGAAGATTGTGTATATGACAAAAAGAAGAAAGTTTCTTTCTCCAAATGTAAGCCAATGGTAAAGTCAAAAAAATAGGAGTTAGTGCATACTAATGTATGAGATCCTGCTCAAGTTCAGTCCATTGGAAATTTCTAGTATTTTGTCACACCAAAAATATATATTGACAATTACACAAGAAATGTATATGTTTTCTTAAAGAAAAAATCTAGCGTATTTGAAGTGTTTAAGTGAAAGCTCATGGTAGAAAATGAGACATGCTTGAAGTTGAAGTGTCTAGGATGAATAACGCGGGCAAACATCATGACCAGAGGTTCAAGAACTCCACAGTGGGGATCAAGCATGAATTCCACGACATAATGGAGTAGCTAAGCACATGAACACCATGAACTCTACTATGCTTCAGAGGGGATCAGACATGAGTTCATTGTTTCAAGAGCTCCAAAACAAAATGGAGTAGATAAGCGCATGAATAGAACCATCACGAAGCATGCCAGAAGTCTGAGGTTGCGTCCAGGCTTGCCAAGGCAATTTTGGTCAAAAGCAGTGAACGTTGCAATGTATCTGATCAACCATGGTCCGTTTGTACATTTGAAGGAAGACAAACCTGAAAATTTCTAGAGTAACAAAGAGGTAAATCTATCTCACTTGAATAGATTTGGATGTACTACATATGCACATGCTGATGCAGGTTCCAAGATAAGCTTGACTCGAAATCTGTCAAGCAAACTTTCAATTGAAATGACTCTAATGAATTGGGTAAAAATTCTAAAACTATCAGAATCAGAAGTTCATTAGAAGTAAAAATTTTACTTTCAAAGAAATTGTGATGTCGGAGCTCTACGGATTCCAGGTTTATGGAACATAACGTTCGGTTACACTGGTCTCGAAGTGGTTATGCCAAGACGATTTGTTCTCCTGTTTTGATTTTTAAGTCTTCAATTCGAGCGCGAGTATCTCTCGCGTGCAGAATTCTAGACAGGGCTTTTTTAAAACAAAAAAGGATCAAAGAGGTGGATTTTAGTGAGGTCTTTCTCTTGTAATATAGAGAGTAAAGTATGTAGCAAAGTTCTGTGAGTTTCAGTTAACGTAGAGAGAAGATCTGAGTGGTATAATATGTACATTTCTCCCATTCATAGTAGAATTTTTTGGTGGTGTGGCTCCATGATTTTTTCCCATTCTCAGGTTTTTTCACGTAGGTCTCGATCTGTTTTTCTTAGATTACTTTGTTATGCTTCTGTTGGATTTTTTTTGTTCTGTATTTCTCAAATCGGTGTTCCTATTTCAGTTGTGTGGTTTTGATTGTGAATAAATTGAAGCCCTAAGTAATTTCTCTATCCCAATACTAACATAAAAAATAAAACATAATGAAATAGAGAGAATTGTTTTTTATTTTGAAGTCATCATGTACTTACATGAAATTCCCTTGTTAGTGATCTCTGACATCTTGATACAATAGGACATGATTTTCACCGTAAATTTATCCAGTATTAGCACCTAGATAAAGACAATTGCAATACAATCAGATTAGCATGCAAAATGTATTAAAAACATCAGGTATGCATTATCATCCACAACATTTTGCATAATTTAAATTTGAGGCGTGTCCTCTCTCATGTAAAAGTACAACTGAACTGAGATATTAATGGACCCGAAAACACTAAAACAAGTTATGCATATACACTTGAACTCTTGAATACAACTTTTGCAAAAAACTTGCATAAATTATAATTATAGTCGAAGCAGCACAAACAAAATGTGGGAGCGGGAGCAGTTGCAGTTGCAGATAATTGATTGGTTAAGACAATAAAAAAAAAATTAAAAGCTATGTTTGAGTCATGCATCAAATAACTCAGAACTTTATCAGCCTAACTTCTTCACCATAAAATGGCCCAAATATATTATTGCTAGAATACGTTTTTGCCCAGGCAAATATATTATTGAGCTAGGATAAGGTTTATTAAAAGCATAACTTTGATGCTAGTTGATCAACAGACAAAATAGAAATTCCTCTGTTTATGGGCCCAGGATAAGTAGAAGCAACATCCAACAAGATTTTCGCAGCCCACTTTGGTTTAGTTGTTGGACTTATTGTCTCGAACAGTAAGATCTTGTGTTCTAGGTCTAGCACATTCAGTGTGTGTAAGAATTAATAAATAAAAAAAAGGAAAAAAAAAACATCTAACAAGATTTCTCTAGATAAAACAGAAAATTTTGCAGATATTTTTTATTATTTTCCTTTAGCAATTGAAACCACTCAAACTAAGCAGCAGAAGACAACAAGGAAAATAAATAAATAAATAATAGAATAAATAAATAAAATGTAAAAAAGGTAAGCAATGCAACAAAAGCACCTTCCATGTTGACTGGGATTCCTTCACTTTTGTGGATTGGAGCATTTCATGAAACAGTCCTAGTACCATAGATAAAATTAAAAGTATTAGGCTAAAAAAAAAATTTTGCATATAACCACGGAAGAAAGTAAGTAGCACAGCTAAAATAAAGAAAAATTTCTCAGAGGTGTACTTCAGGTCATAAACAATAAGGTATGGTTCTTTTAATAGTTCAGAGCTAGTAAGTTGGGTTGTTCTCGTGCAATCTGTTCGTATATATTTGATAGACAGTGTATAAACTGTTTTTCGGTAGAACAGAGCAAAATTTTACAACAAAGCATTCCACAGATCAAGTAAAAGAAATATGTGAAACAAGCGAACAAGAATTTTACAAAGCTCCATAGTTTCGTAACTCGAAACAAACATGATTAAGATCCCCCATTAATCAATCATCTTGTGGCAATGTATCCTTTAATTCTATTCTATTATGCTTGAAAAGGTTGATTCATCTATTAGCCTGTCTTTCAATTGATCATTTTCTTGCCTGTAAAAGTTAACCAGTTCAGATCCGCTGGGTCAATTTCTACTTCAATTTTAAAAATAGCTCAACATTATCCAATCTAATTAGACATTAAAGGTTTGTTTAGCTGGCCTAAATTGAGTTATTAATCAGAGCTATTTTCTTAATTGGGCATTCCAGATTTTATAGTCATGTAATGGAGGGATCAGTAAGTTTTCAATCCTGCTAATTAGCTTATCATGCCTCCTAGCAATCAGGCTAATCACTCGAATCCGTGCATAGGTTAACCGCGAGTGTAACATCCACTTAGGTGAGACAGAATAGGAAAGAATTGGAGTAAGAATGTGGAAGACAAAAAGAGAAAAAAAGAGAAGCGGAGGAAGTAATAACTGATTCATCACTGATTAACAGTAAAGATTTTCCATTCACTTAGTATACTAACTATAGAAATAAATAAACTAATCACTTATTATGTACTGATGAATTAGTATGAATCAACTAACAAAAGCAAATTAGCTATTTGATAAATAAATTAATTAATAATTTCCTTAATGTCCTAATTTGTTAGTAGCTCACAATTTATCATGGCCCAATTCATTAGCCTTTAATTAACTATATTTTTGTTCACCAAGTGTTTAATAATTTAATTATTTAATCATAAACAAAAATCTCTAATCAAAATTTATGTTATTAACCTTGAGAGGGATCCTGCTTGAAAAGTTAGAGAGACCGTACCACAATGTCGAGTCCATTCATTAGACGGCAAGTGCAAACAACCTACCAAGCTAAATTAAGGACACATGACCAAACTGAATTCAGGATATACTCCTTCATACAAACCATGAAAATAACAAATTAATTTGGAAAACATTAGTTTTTAGCATATTAGTTAAAATAACATAATCATGGTCAACTATATCTCACGTGCAAACAGGAGAAATTTTTTTTTAAATAAAGCACCAGCACTTACCCATGAAGTTATCATAAACCTCATTAAGCGCTTAAGGTGCCATTTGGAGCAGCAATGCCAGAATGCACTGTCCGGCTGTTTTGGTCGGGCGGTACGCTTGTGGCAAAGAGAAAATCACGGAGAAGGTTTGCAACATGTGACTTCTTCCCTCACTTTGTGGCGGGCTGCATTCCACTGTTTCGTTATAATTTATTTCTGGTTTTACCCAGACACAGGTGCGTGAGTTTCTCGCACAGATGCGGGAAACAAGCCAGACAACTGAATCGGCTGGCATAGGGGAGCCGGTCCAAGGCATTTGATGGGGAGACCTATCCAAAGGCAGTGCGGATCAAGCGGTATTTGGAGGAGAGCGGCCTTATTGTCTTTCCTTTCGCGTCTCCCGCTCGGTTCCGACGTTACCGGCCGCCTTCTCCTCTTTCCTTTCTTGTTTCCAGCCTAGCTAGGGCTATATGTATGTTGATTTGCTAAGAGTCTAGGTTCTTTGTTGTGTTTGGTTTCAAATTTGTTGTGTGGAGTCCCTTTCCCATTTGTAGGGTTGTATCCGAGGAGGTCGTGGTACTCCGGTTGTATCCCTCTCTGATGTGGTGATTGTATCTTCCCTAACTCTTCTCCTCCACTTCCCTTAGATGTCGACCACCCCAGTATCTCCCTGATCCTTCCCAACACTTCCAATCAATTGTTCCTCACCCCACTTCGATTGCGCTTACTGTCCAGCACCTTCCAACCCCCAATCCGCCTGCCACCGGTCACCTACGGCCCTCCACACTTGCTATCCTCGCAATTATGCACCTTTCCCTTGCTACCATCAGCACTCCTTGTTGTCAGCACCCTTGCCAACCATCCTGAACCACCTAGCCAATCTCCACCGCCCTTGGAATACATCTTAGATGTGTTTGTCGGTGTCGTTTATGTTTTGCGTTATTATTTTATATAATGTTCCCTCTCTACATTAATAAAAGTTTGTTTTGAGTATTTCATTGATTTTCCTACTAGTTCCAGTATCATTTGGTACGAGAGCTAGCCCAACCCTAGTTCTATCCTAGGGTTCCCTAGTGTCTGCCATAAACAATAATTTACTTCCTACCACCCAATACCATTTCCCTGCCACATGTTCCTAAGCCTAATTCTTCTCGCTGGTTTTCAAAATCAACAACCTTGAACCAATTATTTTTACACTATTTCACATCCACAAAATTTTTCCTTCATATTCCTAAACCCTAACCATTCCACCAAGAAGATCTACACCCAAGCCTACCCGGGAAGAGATACGACAAGAGCCCCGCAGTCTTCAGCGAAAGCTATGTATATTGAAGAGAAAATCCAGCGAGAGGTTAACCTCGACCGTGATCCGGAAGGTCGAAAAAAAGAACAAGAAAATATGAAGATAAAGCGGGAAACACAACGTCAGTTTATACCAACTTACTACCGCCAAAAGTTACGTACTCTAGCTTCCAAAGTGAAAAGACCGCATCATCAAGCGACCCCCCTTGCTACTATCCAGCGAAATCAATTCATATATCTATCGTAGCTAGAAAATGTTGCAAGTGCCACAAATTTGGACATGTTAAAACAGAATGCATAACCAGAAAAATGATCTAATTCACCGAACAGGGCGTCATCGAAAAGTTAAACAAAGACACCGTAGACACTAAACAACAGTTTGATCGAGGATTTTCAATCGATGACATCTTCCCCCATGGAACTCCCTTGTTCGTGGATACATTCAATGTTTTTCCTCCATGTGATCAAAAGGAACACGCGATTTTTGATGAGATTGTGGTTCCTGCTTTCCTAAAAGATGGAGAACTTTTTGTTGAGACATATAAAGATCACGCAAACCAAAATATGGAAAAATTTAAAATTTCAGTGGATGTTCTTAGTGACGACCAATTGATAGCATCACAGGCGGCTACACTTCCAACCCTTACCCCCAATGTTCCATATGAAGAGATGAAAGACCAGTGTGAAGCTCTTGCCATTTGAAATTAGCAAAAAAATATCAGTTCTCCAAAACTTTAACAGTCAGAGGGAAGTCCCGGAAGATAGTAAGAATTACTCATCAACCAAACTCTTGCAAACCCTCAACCTCACTAAGGCCCAACTTGACATAGATGAGAAGCATATGAAATATTTACTTGTTCAGAATTTGGCTCAAGAGAACCTACGTGATGGTGTACCTCCAGCTCAGATTATGCCAAACCAAAATAGATCGATAGAAAGGTATGTTGGCAAGTGGGAAAAGCTCCTCAAATGCTTTGGTAAACAGTGCAGTCACCAGTGAGATCAAGGGGTGGCTAATGACGAAAAGGAAGCTTCTACGACGTCGAAGCTCCCCCTCCCCCCAATCCCGAAAGACTGACACGGGTGTGTGAGTTTCCTGCACGGATGAGGGAAACAGGCCAGTCGGTTGAACCGCTAGCATATGGGAGCCAGTCCAAGGCATTTTATGGGGAGACCGATCCAGGAGCAGTGCGGATAGAGCAAGATTTGGAGGAGAGCAACCCTGAAGTCTTTCCTTTCGCGTCTCTTGCTTGATCCGAGTGCTACTGGTCGCCTCCTCTTTCCTTTCTCCTCTTCTTTCCTTTCTTGTTTCCCACCTAGCTGGGGCAATATTTATGCTGGTTTGCTAAGAGACTAGGGGTCTTTGTTGTGTTTGCTTTCAAATTTTCTATGTAGAGTTCTTTTATCTTTTGCAGGGTTATATCTAAAGAGGTAGTTGTGCTCCGACTGTATCCTACTCTGAGGTAACGATTGTATCTTCCCTAACTTTCTCCTCCAATTTCCTTAGTCGTCGACCATCCCCAACAACTTTCCCCTGCACTGCGGACCCCTCTTCCTATTGCAGCAACTAGTTGTCCAGATTTTTAGGTCCCTTCCAACAACCAACCGGCACCCCTACAGCAGCCCTCCTTGCAGTCTGACCCTCTGCCCTCCCAACTAGCATCTCCTCCATCCTTCCCAACAATCCCAATCGACTGCTCCTCACCACACTTCCGCTGCCCTTGCTGTTCAACACCTTCTAGCCCCTAATATGCATGTCATCGATCACCTACGACCCTCCAAACTTATTTTCCTTGCAATTATGCACCTTCCCCTCGTTATCATCAGCACTCCTTGCTGCCACCACCCTTGCCAACCATCTCGAACCACCTAGCCAACCTCAACCGTCATTGGAATACACCTAGAGGTGTTTGTCTTTGTCATTTATGATCTGTGTTGTTACTTTCTGTTATGTTGAGTTGAAACCATCTCCCTACATTAAATAAATGTTTGTTTTGAGTATTTCATTATTTTCCTATTAGTTCTAGTATCATACCCTTCCACTATTTGGAATATAATATGTCATATCCACAATAAACATTCCTAGGGCATCATGATTCTTGTTTTGATGTATTCTCTATCTAAGCGGTCCATTTTCTCTATGTTGATCTTCAATCTTCTCACTCACTACAGGTGAGGTGCTTGAAGCCCATAATTCTCTCTCATTATCTCTCTACGGGTGAATTTACTCTCTATGAATATCATTTGGCTTAATGTGACTTACTTTTGCTTCAGTTTTGGGTGATTTTGTGCCTGATAATCTTCTGAGATGTTTTTTTATGAGATTTAAGAGCTTTTAGTTGTCTCTCCTTAATCGTTCAATGTTTGCTTTGTTGAGCCTTTATTTTTTAGGCAAACCACACAATTCTGTTGTATTTACATTTCTAACACCTAAATGACATAGTGCTGCTGATATTGTAAGAAAATTGAAAGACTTGAACATAAAATTTCAGGCATACCACACAATTTTGATGTATTTACATATCTAAGACCTACTTGTCATAGTATTGTATAGTATTATAAGAAAAAATGGAGTTTTTAAACAAATAAATTCAGGCGTACCACACAATTTTGACGTATTTCTATTTCTAACACCAAAATACCACTCCACTACATATTATTATTAAAAAATATGAAAGGCTTAATTAGAATATTTCAGGCATACAACAAAATTTTGATATATTTACATATCTAACACCTAAATTTCACATTACTATATAATATTGTTAAAAAGTATAGAGGGCTTAAAGAGATAAATTTCAAGCATACCACAAAATCTAATGAACTCTAGTTAGTTAGAATTAGAAAATATCAGTTCAGGAAATACAGTAGCTTTACAAAAAAAATTCCAATAGACTTGATTCTTTGAAATTTAAAAATAACAACACAATAATATTAGATGTTGCTAATAAAATTTTAATTTTTGTGTTACTGAGCGTTGTGTGATATATAACTTTTGATATAATGTTTTGGACTTATGATTTTTTCAAAATTTATTAATTTTATTTTTGTTTTTGTATTTATACTAACACTATAATTGCCAGGTCACAAACTCCGAATGTGAAAAGTATAGTGTTGTGTTAGGCAATCAATAGTCAGCATAGTTTTTTTGTCGAAAATCATGACAAGCAACATTTAAATCATTATATAAATGTTAGTGTGTCCCCTAGAAGCGACGTGTTATATAATCTGAATACAGTGAGAAGTGTGCAAGGGTCGCTACATCGGTACCGAGTGTAATGTCGAATAAGTAAGGGTTCCCCCATTGTGTACGAATGCGGGCAAATAAGTTAGTTCATAAAACTAATATGAGGATAAGAACTTGGTATATATGTAATCTCACTGATAAACTAATGAAATTAGTGGATATTATGGTTCATAGGAAGATAAATATCTTATGCAATCAACTAAATAGATTGGAGAAAAGGAAAAGGAGATTTATAGCTTAGGTTTTAAACTTTGGTATTCAGGTAGGGTCACACTAGAAATAGTTTGGGTGTAATTATAGATAAGAGTTTGAAAAATAATATTGTAAAAATTAATAGAATTAGAGATAGAAATATGTGTTTATGTTCATCAAGTAGGTTTAGCAAAAGAAAGAATTTGAAGTGACCTAGAAGAATTAATAAAAATAATACATCTCTAAGAAAAAATATTTATTGGAGGAGATTTAAATGGACATGTTAGTGGAGTGGAAAAATATTTAAAAATATTTATGATGGCTATGAGTTTGGAGTGATTAATGAAGAAGGTAGAACTATATTAGATATTGCTTTGACTTATGATTTTGTTATTATTAACACTTAAGAAAAGAGATAAGCATATTATTAATTATATAAATGGATCTAACAAAACACAAATTGTTTGTTTTCTTATAAGACACAGAGATCATCGAGAATGTAAAGATTGTAAGGTCATTCCAAGTGAAAATTCAAGTAGTCAACATCAATTATTAGTTCTATATTTTAAGATGAAGAGTTGTAAATTAAAGAATACAAGAAAATATTGTAATAGAATTAGATTGGAGCACCTAAAAGACAAATAAAATTAATTTTATGATTAACCTTCAAGATTTCAACATTTAGAATGTTCATGCAGAAGCTAATTTTATGGGGAATAAAAGAACAAGCACTATTAAACAAGTGGCAAAGATGTACTTAGAGAATCAAAAAAAAAATTTTATAAATAAAAATAATTGGTGACGGAAAAATAATGTGCAAGAAAAGTTAAAATAGAACAATGTGTTATAAAAATTAGTTTAAATGTAAAAGCTCAGAGAACTACAAAAAATATAAGTTAGGTTGTAGGGAGTCTAAAAGAATAATTTGTGATACTAAGAATTTTGCTTATAACAATCTTTATAATAGCTTGGATACTAAAGAGAATGAAAATATATATATAAACTAGTCAAGCAAAGAGAAAACAAGTAAATATTTAATTCAAGTAAAGTGTATTAAAGATGAAAATCAAAAAAAAAATTTCTTAGAAAAAGATATTCAACATAAGTGAGTGATCTATTTTGATAAATTGTTCAATAAAGTTTCTAAAAATACGATAACTGTAGTTATCTTAGTATTACCAATAATAATAAATCTTTTTATTTTTACTGTTGCATTAATAAAAAGGAAGTTAAAGAGGCTTTAAAGAGAACCAATGATGGAAAATCAGTAGGACCTGATGATATCCCAATTGAAAAGTGAAAATATTTAAGAGATTTGGGAGTTTCTTTGCTTACTAAACTCTTTAATATTATTTTAAAAACTAAAAAGATGTTTGATGAGTGAATGAAGAGTGCTTTGGTCTTCATTTTTAAGAATAAAGAGGATGCACTATAGTGCAAACTATAGAAGAATTAAGTTAATGTGTCATACTTTAAAATTATGTGACAGAATAATTGAGCATAGGTTAAGATGTGATAAAAAGATTTCTCATAATCAGTTTGGATTTATAATAGGTCGATCCACTATGGAAGCTATACCTGGTGAAGGAGTACAAAGAGAGTAACGAGAATCTACATGTGAATTTTATTGATTTAGAAAAAACTTACAATAAAGTTCCAAGATAAGTTCTTTGGAGAGTTTTAGAAAAAAAAGTTGTTTATATAACTTATATTCAAGTAATTAAAGATATGTATATTAGAGTTGTTACAAATGTTCGAACAAAATGAGGATTGACCAAGTATTTTCATATTTCAGTTGGATTACATCAGGGATCGACTTTAAGCTCATATATTTCTACTTTAGTTATGGATGCTCTTACTGGACATATACAGAACGATGTACATTGGTGTATGCTTTTTGCTGGTGATATCTTTCTTGTGGATAAGATTTAGAGGAGTTCAGGAAAGACTTTAATTATTGAGGTCTACCTTAGAGCCTAAAGGTCTTCATTTTAGTTGATCTAAAACTGAAAACATGAATGTTGGTGATGGCGGTTTTGGTTGTTGTTTGTTTGTATCATTATTTTGAGATGTGGAGGATGAGATGTTGGTTTCGGCTGTTGTTTTGGTTTTATGCATTGGAGATGATGGTTTTGTTATTGCTTTGCTGGGTTGTTGGATTTGTGGTTTTGTTATTGCATTGGTGATGGTGGCTGTGATGAGATGTGCTTTCGGCTGCTGTGGTTTGAGTATTATGCATATGGCGGTCTGTTGTGGTTTGAGTATTATGCATATCAATTAGGTAGTTTGCATGCGTATCTTATAAAAAAAAAGAAAGAAAAAGCGCATAGTGATACTTGACAGAATTCTTTTAGGGGGGTTCATTAAGTGATACTCTTTTGCGGAATGGATTGGCAGTAACTTCGCTGGAAGAGAATTGTTGCGGCAATTATGATAATGTTGTATGAATACTACCACTGTATCGTCTCCATGCATGACATCTTCCTTCATTGGTGATAAATGGGTCGGTGAGATGCAAGAAAAATATCCCACAAGATTTAATAAATATTCAGCATGTCAGTACCCATTTTTTTGGATCTCCACGAACTTCATAGCAACCATGGGCTCCAAGGTTCCTCCACAACGACTACAAGGGAAGTGTTAGAAATAACACTCTACATTGTATCACAGAATGAATCAATGACATGAGCGATGGAGCGTTTCCAGCATTCCTCTGAGACAATCAGCCGGTATTTATCCATGGGTTTGAAAGCACTAGTCAATTTAGCAGCACAGTAGGTCAGAGGATCCGTCATTCAAGGTGACTCCTGCAAAAATTGATAATGACCTACGGTATATGTCATTCTTCAAGGTAAATTTCATTCACTCATTACATTCACATCTGAATCTAATTAGTTTGTTGAAAATAACATCTTTCACTATTTTAACATAACTGTATTGGAGTCATTGACAGTACCCACGTGGATGCGAGACTACCCAACCATGAAAAGGTCGTGTATATTTGCCGGTGTGAATCACCCACACAAAATATGATGGTCGTATGCGACTTCGACATGTGCTTCACATTTGTGATGCTTAAATGAGAATGAAATGCACATGATAGTCGGTTTTTTTACTTATAGGACAAAAAACAGTATACAGTGCTTTCCTCACCCGCCTTCAAGTTCGTTCATTTATATAGTACATTAGTATTATTATCAATTGTTACTAATAATGATTCTCCAAATAGGTAAATATTATTTGGTTGATACTGGATATTCCATTAAGAGAGGGTATATGAAGTTATTTCCAAATATCAAATACCACATTCCAGATTTCGAGAGAACAAGCAGTGCTGCCTGTGGAAGAAAAAAAATGTTTAACAAACGTCACTCCTTACGCGACGTGATTGAAAGAGCATTTGGGGTGTGGAAGAAAGAATATGTCATCCTACATGATATGCCGACATATCATTTTCTAAACAAGTACATATTGTGATGGTCACGATGGCGCTCCACAACTATATTGGACAAAATTACTCTTGATCGGATCCAGACTTCAGTATGGCTGACGACAATCAAATGCAAGCCCTGCCTGAAGCATTTGAATTTACGTTGGACAGTCTATGCCACTGACAGAGAGGAAGTCACCAGAATTTGACACCAAGAATGGCGAAGGTGCGGCAAAAATGACATCCTTAAGAGAACAGATCACAGATGCTATTGTTGGATGCTGACTGGTCGTTTTAGCTTTACTTTTTAGACTATGTTTTTTTTATCTCTGTTGTATCATTGTTACTTTTTATTTATATTATTCACATGTTTTAAAGAGCTTTTCTTCAATTGTTTTTTTTTATGGGTTCGTAAGATCCATGATGAGACAAATGAACTTATGGGTTCTTCTAGATGGTTGATTCGTCGTTGTTACATGTGAAATCTTAATGAAGACAACCAAGATCATCTCTTCTTTTCGATGCATCTTTACGAGGACCTACTGGATGACTTTTTTTTGTGATATGAACATGTGGCACAGGACGTGGTGTTGCATGGGAAATCCTAATGAAAGCAAAAGGGAACCTTCTCTTCTTTTCGGTGCATCGGTTTATGAAGAAACTATTGAATAGTCTTTTTTAGTAATATGCACATGTGGCACAGGACGTTGGTTTCACGTGGGTTAAAGTCAATCAAGAACACATTTTTTTACAAGGTCCACTGTCTTCATGTAGTGTCAGACTCGTTTGTTGGTGTAGTTAGTTCTTTGAGATTTCACACCTACATTTTTTCCAATTTATACTTTTTTATTTGATGCTTTTTCGATAATTTTTATTTTCTTGGCATTTTTTTCTTTAGTTTAACTTTTTGAGTTGACTATTATTTTATCTCCTGCGTCATTCAAGGAACGAGCTCCAGGATTTCAGAGACATCCCGACGTGTGTTAAGTCATTGTGAATTACAGACTTACTGACGTCACGTCAGGCACACAGTTATGGGAGAAAATTTTACAATTGCCCACGGAGCGTCACGGAAATGTGTGCTTTCTTTCGGTGGGCGAGGTTCATAGTTCTGATAGTGATCGGGGTTTGATGGTGTCCCTGGATGACAGTGTAGTGTATCTTGTGACATGCCTTCTCGATTTTAAAATTAATATTATCATAATTTTAATTGTAATTTTAATATATTTTTTTTTCTTTTTTTATCAATCTTGATGCTCACTGTTAGGTGAAGACTTTTTCAATTTTTTTACTGTTTTGTATTTAGTTCTCTGCTTATGCAGTATTGAATATATTGTCAAGACAGTTCTGTTACAAACATCATTGCTTAACAGGAGCAGAATGGTCATTTATCCACAAACAGTTGTAAATCAATTTTTTTCAAACAGCCAGCTTATATGGATAATCTGTTGATAAGTAGCTTACCATGATAAGCTGCTTATCAGCAGATTTTTCAAAAAGCTGCAGCTCCCCCAAACAGACCTATAAAGGAGAATTTTATAAGATGGTGGTTAAACCTGCAATGTTTTATGGCACAGAATGTTGGTCTTTACAAGAGAAAATAATTTTATGTTTTGCTGAGATGAGAATGTTTAGATGGATGTGTGGATTGAAACTTAAGGTCTATTTGGGGCAGGTGCAGCATATCCAACTTATCAAGATAAGCTGCAGCTTATCCTGATAAACTAGCTGGCTGTTTGGGATTGTTTAAGAATAAATGATCATTCTATCTCTGTTATGTAATATTGTTTGTAACAGAACTGTCTTGATAATATATTCGATACTGCAGAAGCAGAAAAGTAAATTCTATTTTTGAGAGTGTATATATGTTTTGAATCTTCTGATTTTTTATCTCTAAAACTCTCATCAGAACACCTTTATCATGCTTAATAAGCTAGACACAATTTTTCATTATAATATATAAGATTCGAGGTCAAAGATATAATTTGATGTTGTATTGGGCATTAGAAACTAATATCAACAAGCAGGGAGAAAGGAAATGCGGTTGAAATAAAGTTACAACTTCAAACACTTAAATCAGCCCTAATAAAAAAAAAGAAAATACCAAAGTAATCCTTGTAAAAACAAAAGCCTCTAGTGGGGATATAGCTATTTCATATGTCTCATAATATGTGAAGTTGTCCATACATTCGCACAATATATTTATTTGCAAAAACATACCTGTAATAATCAAGGGTTGCTTTGCAAAGTTCAGGCCCTATAAAATTGATCCAACCCCAAATTTGAACTGGTATTAAACCAATATAACTAGCACATTGGGCAATTTCCCCATTTATCCCAAAAATTTTATATACTTGTATATATGGCACCCAAACTTTGATCCTTAGCACAAATATCACTGCTAAAAGTTTGATCCATCATTAACGAATCTTATAAAGCATAAAAAATGACAATCAAACATCTTCGGTCGAACACCCGAAATCCAAAAACTCCAGCAAAAAGAATGCAGTGCATTCCTTATACACCAAATCCTGCTAAACAACAAAAAACGCCTCCCGTAAATCTCAAAGTGGCGCTGATTCGCGATATATCCTGCGAATCAGCGAACTTAAGTAAATCGAGGACGAAAGAAGAGGAAGTAAGGCGCGAAGATGGTGTGGAAGGATGAGAAAGATGGGAGTTTTGGTGGTCTCTGTAAAGAGTGATCCCTTCGTTGTCATCCCAACTATGTAGCGCGAAGATGATTTTCATCGCCGTAGAGAAGGGATTGCAAGCAGATAGACGTGAACCCTTCGTTGTCATCCCAGCCATGTATCACGAAGATGAATTTCGTCGCGAGAGAGAAGGCATTGTGAGCAAATAGAAATAAGAGAGACGAGGTAGGCGACGTAAAAGTGGCGAACAAAACGCGGGCCGCAGAGCCAATCCTGCGACCGCGGTTATTAAAGAATCAAAAACGCATTTTTTTCAAAACTCAGTCTAAACGTGTTTACCAAACAAGAAGGTGGTGTTTTGAAAACGCCGCCCGCACTTATAAGCTACCCCAAACGGACTCTTAGAAACAAAATGCAAAATGAATCTATCCGTGAAAGCATTGGTGTAGCTTCAGTTGCTGACAAGATTACAAAGCGTGCCTTGGATGGTTTCGTCACATTAAACGTAGACCATTTGATGATCCAGTTAGAATAATAGATGTTTTAGATTCACCTAATGTTAAGAAAGGCAAAGATAAACTAAAAAGACTTTGGCATATTGTATAAAAAATGATCTTAATATATTAGATTTAAATGAAAACATCACACTCAAAAGGACAATGGAGAAAAGAATTCATATAACCAACCTCACTTAGTGGGATAAAGACTTGTTGTTATTGTTGTTATATTAATACTGAATGGTTAGCTTACATATATAATATGTCTCAAAAGACAATATGATATTTATTTCAAAAACAGCTGCAGCACAATTGCCACACAGTTAAACTAATTAAAAGACATACAGTTTCATCCACAACAGTTTCTCTACAGCAGCTTCTGTTGCAATTTTTACACGGTTGTTTCTTCAAACAGTTCTAGTTGTCCCAAACAAAATTGTTGTTTAGTAAGTCGCGTTCAGTATAAGTCAAATGGTATTGAGTCATTCTTAAATACTTTTTTCCATACCTTATCATATAATATTCTCTATGACACATGTCACGATCCAGCCCGAGACTTGAAATTCACCAGAGCAGGAACGGACAGTCGGATGGTATGAATTAAATTTTCTATATTCGTTTACAATTCAAAAAATGAAAGTCACTAAAGGAATTAAATTAAATCATTAAAATTAATTTTATCTCATTACTAGTTGTTCACGCCTTCTCTAAATTTTTTTTTCTATCGTTCATCTTTTAATCACTTGAAATTTGATTGAAAAATTAGTTTGAATATAACAGTCAGCTAAACAAGTTAATGAATAATCATATTCCTAAACCATAGTAATACAAAAGAAAAAAAATAATACACATGTCAGTCAAACTTTTAATAAATCAATAAAAACATTTAATATTATTCAAAGATTGTTATAACATCAATAACATATCAATACTATTATGTCTCTGTACAACCGTCACAGGAGGCACTGTCTAAAAATTGTACTACTTCAAATACTTCAATTTCAATATAATTTTTCATTTATGTGCACGGGTACATTAGTGTTCCCCCAGTAGTATCATTAAGGGATACTCCATCATAATCAGTCATACAAATACAAGCAGTAATCATAAACATATGTATTCATCGTATTCAATTTAATATACTATATAATACATACACGAAATGAATGAGTAAGTAACTACAACATCCATAATGATATGATTAATAAAGAAAATAATATCTCAATCAGAACAAAACACACACAAATATCGTCAACTATAAATATTTTTTAGAATAAACAAATTATTACTATTGTTTAAAAGTACAAGTATTCACCTCAATCAATGATAATTCTAAACGTTCTCTTCACTTGTCACCAATAAAAAAAACCGAAAGTCAAATGCATAAATAATTATTATAAATTTATTATGTATTAATTTTATTATTATAAGGTAATTTGTCTTTATTTGACCTTTTCATGTATCATGTAATATTAATTATTTTATTATTATTATCCTAATTGTCATCTCCGTTTAGTTATTATATTTTTTTAACAAAATATTGACAATTAAGTAGGTTCTCCTTATTTAAATTTCTAGTTACTTTATGTAATTTGTATTTTTCCTATTTGACTTATAAATATACATATATTTATAGTAGATAACATTTATTATTAAATAAACAATTAAAGCCTAAATAATATCAAAACTCTAACCGTTCTTATTAGGAAACTTTTATTTCATTTTATTTTTTAACTTAATACTTGATTTAATTACATTTTACAGTTAATAATTTATAATTTATAAATTTAGTAACATGTACATCATACCACACAGTTCGCTCTTCTCCCCCCTCCCGCACGCACCAACGCGCTTCTTCTTCGTCTCGGCCACTACTTGACAAACATTCTGCGCCCCCCACTTCCTCCTCGTTGTTCAACAGAAAAAATTTGCGTACGTAAGACATACACAGTGCTGCGTACATAATGGAGGTTATATTCGCGTTATATCAGCATTATATTCGCGTTATATCCCATGTAACCTCCATGTAACTTCTATGTAACATACATGTAACCTACAAATATGTGAAGATAGAAGCACGAAACTTATTTGTAAGTTCAGCTAGGTTACAAGTAGGTTATATGGAGATTACATAGAGGTTACAGGCGATATAACGGGGATATAATGCGGATATAACATGAATATAACATTCATTATGTACGCAGCGCAGCGTACGTCTTACATACGCAAATTTTTCTCTTGTTCGACAGAGACGCCCTATCCTCCTTCAGCATCTTGTTCTTCTCTCAAATTAGGGCAAAAGTTCTCCACACACAGTGCTAGGCTCTCATCAACCTTCAGTCACAGCTCGACGCATCAAAGAAATGCGACGATTCTAATCTTCCTTTGAGTACAGAGCAAACGGTCATTGCGTCACTTCTTCGGGTACGTTACTCCTCCGTCACCTTCTCCCTCCTTTGCTCTCTGATCGTCTTTTCGTCTGATATGCGATTTATAGGATAAATTCCCATCTTCGACTTTCGACCCACTTCATTTCCTCTCCTCTCCGACTGCTGGCTTCCTCTCCTTCGACTATCTGATGCCGACTTTTCTTTTCTTCTCCTTTAATTCTTTGTTTCCCCTTCCTCGAGTAACAGAAACGGGAAAGTTACAACACCAGCTTTGGACAATACCTATAATTACTCTCCTTCGGTGTTGATCCATTTTTGCAGCGGGATATTAATGTTTCCCAAAACATTGAACCCATCACAAATGTCCCAATATTATGGATACAATTAATTAAAATCCTCAATTTTCTCCACTTTGGTTGGCATGATTAAAAATTTAAAAAAAAAAGCGTAACAATACGAAACAACAGCGAATCTTTCTTGTTGAATGATGAAAGAAAAGTCGTAGCTCGATTTGGTGATCGTCATTGATGAATTCTGACAATCACATCTTTCATGACTCTCTGGACAAGCTTAAACGCTTACTTTTAAGATTCAAATGCAGCAATTAGCATCAAGATATCACATTTGCCATGTTATGGAAAAATCATACAAAGCACACTTACTATTCGAGTAGAAAATAACAACAATAAGAGAACGGAAGAAGTTAAACGAAGAAACTAACTATCACGACTGGTCTGGCGAAAGGTTTTGTAATCCCCAACGCCACCCCCACGAAATGAGCCCGATTCCGCCATGGCTTCTGTCCTCCTGAAGCCTTTTCAATGCAAGCCGGCAGTGAAATAATCCATTCTTCTTCGATAACGGAAGCAGTCGATCGATGACACTGAGATTTCTTTCGTAAATGGCTTGGTTGAAGAAACCAAGGAAATGAAGGAGGTAGCGAGCGAGATATACCGGCATGCGCGAATAAAGTGGCAAGAACCAGGGATCGGAGGTGGGACGTTGAAGAGCGCGACAGTTTCTTCCATTCATTTGATCGATGGCGGCCAGGTGGTGGAAACTGGGGACGAAATCAGAGCGAAAAACGGGGCACGGCGGATCACCGGGTATAAAACTAAGCCTAGGGCGGGTCGGTCCGAATCGGGTCAGTTGGACTTTATGCGTCCCGACCCTTGATCGGGTCATGAAGAAGATCTCATTTAAAAAGGGCATAAATGTCCAGGCAAAGTGGAAGTTTGAGCTACTCTCAACTTGAATTTGAACTTAATTAATTTTATGGTGTTCCACTTAGTTTATTTATTATAAAAAATTAAAAATAATATCAATTATAAGTTAAATAATAAAAAATCACTTAAAATAAAATATAATTTATTTTTAAATATTTTTAATACTATAAAGATAAAACTTTTCAAATTTAATATATTTTAAATATATTTCACATTAAGATTTTCTTAAACAAGCGGGCTCACGAGCTAGCAAGTCGAATCGGGGATAGCTTAAGCTTGGCTTGTTAGCTCATCGAGCTTAGTTCACGAGTCACTTATTGAGCCGAACTCAAGCCAACTTAACTTAGTTAAAGAGGGAATAACGGAAAAATAATTTTTTTCTTAAATTAAATTAATTTTAAACTTATCATTCAATTAAGACCAAAGTTTAACTATTATAAGTTTTTAACAAGTAAAAAACAACTCCATTGGACACAAGAGCGTACCCTACATAAAGAGGGTTTTTGGTTATATTTTTTAAATGTCTATATTTTAGAAATATAAATTAATTAGAATTCATATATTTTAGAAATTCAATATTTATTTGGTTGGATGCATATCAAATGTATTGAAATATTTTCTTAATGAAACATTTCAAATACTATCAAAAAGAATAAGCAATCGTTGAGAGACAAAAAGATAATGCGGGGGGATAATACTAGACATTGTTACGTGGAGCCTAGTTTCGAAAAAAAAAATGTTTCCGCTCTCCTGCGCAATCTCCCGCTCTCCGCTCTCGTTTATTTGTGACATAGAAGGAAGCCCGACCTCAACCTTTTTTTTTTTAACGACGCTAAGAGCCCGCCCGTTTTCGCGACACTGGCTGGCCCCGCCTCCACTTTGCAAGAGAATATAAATGTCGTGTTTTTGCTGTGCAGAAGAGGACAAAAGGAGGAGCCGACTGAAGAAGAAGCTTCTTCTTGGTGCTTACAGAAGAAGGCAACCTTTTTCTTTTCCCGTTTCTTCTTCCTTGGCTTAAGGGGGGCAAAGAGGGAGAAAGTCAATGGGTGACGATAGTGAGAGAGAGAGTGTGTGTGTGTGTGTTATTTTTTGTAAGTCGATGTCAACGACGGTGTAATTCGTCTAAGTAATAAAATTCTTTGCAACTGCATGGACGTAGGCAATTTGTCGAACCACATAAATCTGTGTGTTCTTTTCTGATGTGAATTTTTTTTGTTTTATTCTTTCGCTTCGTCATTGATCGTTCTATTTTTTATGTATACGACAACATTTGGTTTCAGAGCTTTGGTTCAGATCTGAGAAAAGAATGACAACATGAGATGAAGTGAAGGTTTCAAGGATCGAGAAATTTGATGACACCGATTTTGGTTACTGGTGAATGCAGATAAAAGACTATCTCTATGGGATGAAACTTCATCTTCCATTATTGGGAAAAAAATTGGAAATGATGGATGAGGCTGAGTGGAATTTGTTGGATCGACAAGTTCTAGGATTATTCGACCCTATCGACGTTCGTTACACACAATGTCGTCAAGTAAATGACTACAAAAAATCTCATGGCAGCCCTGTCAGGTATGTATGAAAAGCATTCGGCGAATAACAAGGTATATCTGATGAAAAAGTTATTTAATTTGAAGATGTTGGAAAGTATGTTTGTTGTAAAACACCTGAATGATTTCAATATTATCACAAATTAATTATCGTCTGTGGAAATTGAATTTGATGATGAGATACGTGCACTGATCTTATTGGCTTCAATCAAAGCTAGAGTTTGGCATATGAGGTGGCACAATGGATAGAGATAAGATAGTAAGATATTCTACATGAGACTACAATAAAAGCTAGATTGAATTTAAGGAGTTGGATTTGTGAGTTTGTGAAAGGATAATGATGTTGAGTAAGAACAAGGAACCATGTGAGAGAACTTAGATGGTATAATTGATCATAACTAGAAGTTAAACTAGAGCACCAACTGATATAAATCCATTGAGAAAAAGTTGTAAAGGGGTTTGAGCTAACTAGAGACTTCATAAAATGTATGATTTAGAAGGAAGAAAAAGAATTATTTATTTTTATTATTATTTGATCATGAATACCTAAAGGAGTTATTAATTTAAAGAGTTATGATGACCTATTAATTACCTATAAAACCTAATATAATTCAAACTACTATTTCTAACTATTTGAGTCTTAACATGTATGACCTATTATAATCATATTTCATTCCATCAATATAAAAGCTTTGTATTGTAATTCCTCAACTCTAAAATTTTAATAGAGAAATTATTCATTATTATTATTATTTGATCATGAATACTTAAATGACTTATTAGTTCAAAGAGTTATGATGACCTATTTAACTACCTATGAAACATAATATAACTCAAACTACAATTTCTAACTATTTGAGCATTAACATGTATGACCTAATATAATCATATTCATTCCATCAATGATAAAAGGTTTGTATTGTAATTTCTCAGCTCTAAAATTTTAGCAGAGAATTATTCATTTTTTTTTATTTGATCATGATTACTTAAATGACTTATTAGTTTAAAGTGTTATGTTGACCTATTTAACTACCTATAAAACCTAATATAACTCAAACTACTATTTCTAACTATTTTAGTATTAATATGTATGACCTATTATAATCATCTTTCATGTATGTGTGTGGGTGTATGGGTGTGTGGGTGTGTGTGTGTGTGTGTGCAAGAGTGTTCTATAAGGTATTATTTGAAAATATTATTAAGAATACTTTTATTTTATTGAGTGATATTTTCCTCATATTTGAAAAAAGAAACAGCTCACCTGAGCTTTCTTGTTAGAAAATTTGGTTAACATCTTAAAGAATATGAATTCAAATTTTGAGTGAAAATCGTTGTACCCTATGGTCATATCTAATGTAAGGGATTCTAAAGCTTATGTGGTGTCTCTTAGGATTTTTAAGGTTTCTTTAGATCTTCCATCTCTCATGGAAAAACCTTAGTGATTTTTCTCTCAGTTCTTTTCTTGGTGTTCCTTCTAGTTTCCAAAGCTTCATACCTTCTTTTTTTTTTTCCCTCCTCTCACCTTCACTTCTTCACGCTCTTTACTTGGCTCGATTCCTTCGCTTAATTGGAAAGGATCAATATCTTCTCATTTTAACTCTTCTCTAGGTTTAATCTTTCTTTTGTTACAGAAGATAAGGTTTTCTTTTTGAATCAAGTGATTGAAGATGGATCTAGGCAATAAGATCTTACCTTGGCGGGATATGTGTTGGGGAAGAGATGCTTCTGTGATAATCTTCTTCAAGTTACTAGCAGAATTTGAGAATTAAAAGGTTTGAACCTCGATTCACTTGTTGAGGGGTTACATTGAGGATCTTGAAATGGTCGTATCTGGAAGTCTTAGGTATGTTTGGGCAAACCTTTTATTTTTAAAAATTGGTCTCACTTTTTAAAGAGATTCTTATTTGGGTTAATCTTTATAATTTGCTTGTATGTTGCTGGGTATTTCAAAAATTACGAGCAAGGTATTCCTTTAGTTGTGGATACTCTTACGGCTAAGGGGTCCAAGTTAAATTTTGTTAAGTTTAATGTTCAAAAATTACTAGCAATGTATTCCTTTTGTTCTTGATAGGGTTTTTTGTCATTCCTACTGGTTTGATCGCTTTTTTAATTTTTTTTTTTTTTTATAAAGTTATAGATGCTCTACTCATTCGGATCATTCTTCTATTGTTATTTTCTTAGGAATTATGTTAATTTGCATTTTGAGTTTATGTATAAGAATTATTAAGAAAAATATTTTAATTTTATTTATTTTTTGGTTACTAATGCTGGGAACATTGCTATCACTGGCAATCCATTCCGTGCTTTGGCAAATAAACTTTAAAATGTAAAAAATTACTTTCAAAATTTGTCCTTAAATGACAAGATATTGTGTTTTTACTCAAAAGCAACCCTAATAATATACCTCTTTTTTCCCTTGGTTCTTTAAATAAAAAAAAATTGATTAATGATACAATTTATGATTATAAGTGGGCTAAACTGAGGGTTAAATGCTCTTTGTAATCCAAAAGTTAAGATGATACATTTTTTTATATGAGAAAGTTAAAATTAGACATAATTCAAATTTATTAAAAATACTAAGATTAATAACAACATTTTACATCATTTGAATGATATTGTCAGTGAAGCTATTAATTCTTTTCAGACTTTCTGAATGGTAGTGGTTATGATTTTCATAATTTAGTTAATATTTTTGCAGTTAAAAGTCATTTTTCAGATAATGAGAGTGTTGATCTTATTATGTGTTTTTTTCATAATGATCTTACCTTGGCTTTCATTCTAGTGACTCTAAAAGAGCTCTTAGCCCAAATGATTTTAATTCTAAATTTTTTAAGGTTACTTGGCATTTTATTGGTCAAGATTGTATTAATGTTAAGTATTTTTTTCTCTACTTCCAAATTATCTCACTATATTAAGTATTTGCCTATTGTGGTTATTTATAAAAAAATTGAAGCTAATTCTTTTCATTATTTAGGCATAACTCTTTATGTAATACTACTTTCAAAGTCATTGCTATGTTGCTTTCTAGTTTACTTGAACATATCCTTTCTAGCAAAATTAATAAATCTCAAGAAGCTTTTATAAGAAGAAGGGATACTGTTGAGAATATTATTTTAGCTACTAATTTTTTTAAATTTATTCTATTAAATATGGAACATTTTTTTGTTATAGGATTGATCTCTTAGAAGCTCTTAATAAAGTGAACAAACTATTCCTTTATGATAGAATAGAACACATGAGTTTTTTATTGGAATAACATCTCAACAACTAACACAATAATTCAATCTCTTGGCATGGTGATGAAAAGCTTAAACTATCTGAGTTACTCGTTCAGATTTTAAGATTATGATTTTATCCTAAATACTGGGATTGCTAACGCAAGTGAACATATCATTTTTCGTAATATAGGGCTCTAAACAGTTCAGAATGTCGAACCCACAAGAAACAACGGGAAGCCAAAGTAGGAAAATGTTCTAGTGTGACTAATTCGTTCTTAGTTTGGAAATTGAAATACTTTAGTTTTGCTAAAAAAAACCTACTGCAATTATTTAAAGTTATGTCTACATAATTTCTAATTATGCTATGTGAATTGGTTTTGTTAAGGGCTAAGGTTACTTTTCCTTGAAGCAATTATAGTATAGTATAGATGTGGAAGAAATGTGAAACAAGATAAAGTTTGTAACAAATAGAAGCATATATCTACTTTACCCTCTTTCGAACGTATAAAGAAGATTGGTTAAAGTGACCTTAATTCCTCAAGTCCCACTTTGAACTCAATAAAATTATCTCTCTATTTATTTGCATCTTCCTATAATATACTCTGATTCATATCATATAGTTCAATGTGATTTTCCTAGTCGTTCATGCCGTAGCTCTTCCGAGTCCTTACGGGTTCACAACACATCTTAACAGTTCAATTGGTTCGATTGAAAAGTAAACTGTATACAGAAGAAAATCATCACAATTATTAAACAAAAACTATTCCAGCATGTTATCCACATTCCTACACATATACTACATGACCACAAGGAAAAGCAAGGAAATTTACTTAGAAAGTATGGATAAAACAACACCAAAATGCATTGAAACAAAGAGTTTCAACATGTAATGTGTTTCAAAAATCTACAATTTCAAATCACAAATATACTTTTATCTCTCCCTCAATTTGCATTGTGAATGCTCCACCCAAGCCCTTACTCTTCAACTGCAACTCTTTTCACAACAGCACAACACAACTCACAACCCTAAACTTGCTTAGAACAAGCCTAGAACACTGCAGACACCGGAGGAAAATCCCTCCTAAACACTAACACACTCAAAAAATCCCTCACTTTGCATTGTTAAATCAATAAATATATCATTCAATTATATAAATATTTTATTTCATCACGAGCTAAATAAGAACGGATAAAACTTTATCATTATATGATTTATTTATATATTATTTATTAAACTTAAAAAAATAATTCATATAAACTCATTTATTTAACAAATGAATCAAACTATAGCAATAAATGCTTTTTTGAACGCCACGTGGATAATCGTAGCTAATTATTTATCTCCTCACAGAAATATTCCCATACAAAAGAATTGAAGATCGGATCAGCCGTCCGTTATAGATCACACGGATGCAAATTTGTCGGCCGATACGCATCGCTGTCACGCAGATACGTAGCAATTTCGGCCGCGATCGCGTGACGGCAAAGCAGATTTGATTCGTAGAATCGACCCGTCAATGCAATGCACGCTTTACATGTTTATTATTATTTTTTTAATTTTTCTAAACTTTAATTATTCTTAGCGAGAACGGGAGGTGATTTCGACTTTACTCTTTATCGGTCCAAATCGACATGAGTTCAAGTAATTTTGTTTGGAAATTAATTAAATTTAAAATGTTTTAATTTAAAATTCGAAATAAAAAGTTAGCCTGATTTAATTGTTGACAAGTTCGTTTGAAATTTAATTTGTTTGAAATGAGCGTGTGTTCGAAATTGTTCGTGAAGTCAGTGTTCTTGTTCGTTTCTTAACAAACGAGTCGAATACGAGCCGAACACGAGCTGTTCGTGAACAATGGACCAATATCCCTAATATTAATATATATAAATAATATATCATATTAATTATCTAACTTATATTATATAAATATATAATATCTATATTAGTATATTACTAATATAGTATTTTAATATATTATTATTATTAATTTATTATATATTATAATTTATAAAATTTAATTTTTTTTAATATCAGAAAATTTTTATATATAATTATTTTATATTTCGAATAATAACGATTCGAACACGAACGAACGCATCACTGTTCGCGATTGGTTCGTTTAACTAACCGAACGAAAAAAAATTGTTCGTGTTTGTCCCGTTTTCTTATCGAACGAATCGAACACGAACTCATTGACGAACCGAACACGAACTGTTCACTAACAACGAGCTTTTTTGACAGCCCTAGTGGTGTGTGGAATTTTTAAAGGAAAATATTTTTGACTTTTTTTTGTAAAGTTTCTATTAAAGGAAAAATTATTTCATACAGACATCACAAACAGAATGCATGCGGTGTCCGATCTCTACCGCTCATCACCACAAATATGTATTTCGGTAGACCCCATTTTTTATTTTTTTAGGACCCACTGAAATACATATTTGTGGTGATGGGCGGTGGAGATCGGACACCGTGCGAAATAATTTTTGCTATTAAAGCGGGAATGAAAATTTTGGATCGATATAAATAAGTTTTTTTTTAATGTATTTGAAAATTTAAATTTGTTTTATAAAATAAATATTTATATTAATGAAATGTATAGTGTTCTACCACGGGAATTTTGGATTATTTAGAGAAATAAATTGTTAGGTTGTATGGAAAATAATACAAAGCATCAACTCAACCAACCAACATCTTCAAGCAACACTAGGAGTTCAAAATGAATGGTTATACATAGAAATAGCTTCAAATGATCAATGCATTAAGCATCCCATCATAAATCTTTAGAGATAACCAAACCAAAAGAAGCTAATACAAGTCTATAAAAACCATTTAAGGCTCCATCCAGGAGTAGGCTTCACTATCAGATTATCCACTGAAACGGTTCCAAATGATCAATGCAAAAGCTATCTCAGCATATGCCTTCTGAGATAACAAAACTAAAAGAAGTTAATATGATATGCAAAAAGGAAATACCAAAATCTCCAATTCAACTAAAGAAGATCAGCATGAGATAAGAGAAAAAGGAAAGAAGAGCTCAGAATTATCAGACCCACAAAAACCATTAAGGGTCCATCCATAAGTTATGTTGATATGAGTTATATTGGGATAGTTGGGGTTTTTGAAAAAAAATAATCTTAAGATAAGGTTTGTAAATGTTAAATTATTTAATTGCCTCATTACTAAAGAGCACTAAAATCCTAAATTAGTGAAATGAGTCGACGATCCGACGGACGCCTCTTGCTTCTGCAGACATTGACCCCATCAAACATCATCAACAACCACTTGTTGGCCACCCCGACACCACATTGTGATGAAGCACCATACAAAAAAACCTACAAAGTGATGCATCATCCAAGACATTATGTCGAACTCAAAGACGACACATCAAAGTCTTCGCTATTACTACCCGCTACAATCACTCTCTACCGAGGGGTGACAAGTTCTTTCACACATCGATGTTGTAACCAGGGAGATTCTGTAAACATTTCCGCATACGAGACAAGGGGATGTATCTATAATAACTAATTAATAGTAAATCTCATTAGTTGGGCTAGGCTTCATTTTTTTTTCACTCTCTGAGTTTTCTATGTAAAAATCTTCTAGTGTTTATGCCTGTCATTTCTATTGACTGAGTATTTATTGGGTTCTCATGCAATGCCAAGGCAGTAATTTATCACTATACTGTTGTGAATTCTCTTACAGAAATCAATTTGGTGTCGTTTGTGGGGATAAGATAATTCCACCACTAAAGTACTTGTGAGACCTACTACATGGCCACTAAACGAAACACTCGCAATAACAAAGCATCCCACTTCAACACACACCATTCTAGGTGGAAATCCTAAGGCCAAGGGTGCCAAGCCTCTACCTCCTCTCACCATAGAAAGCATTACCCCACTGGTGAAGGCGCCTCAAACCCCTCTTTAGTGGATTGAATGCACAAGATGAAGGATTCACATAATGAGATCTTGCAGCTCCTACACGAGGCTCAACCACAGATGCCCACACAAGCAAACCAATAGCCGACAAGAAATGCCTCGTTTGAGTACAATCTTATCGGGTTACCTCCACACAACCTAATCTTTCCTCCACACGACACTATCCTTCGTGATACAAAAAGTCATACTTACTAGTATCACATAGCTAGGTCAGTCCATAACACTTCAATGCTCACGAGAAACATGATCCAACCACAACTTGCTACTACTCCCAAAAAAATTGATCCATGATGAGCTATGATGTCTTATTCGAGAAGAGTTCCCTATGGGGATATTGATCACCTCCCCGCTCACCGCAACTTTCAAGAGTCCTCTCTCTTGGTTGTGGCAATCCTCCAACACCCCATCCCAACAAGTTTCAAGCTCTTAAACATTGATTCCTACAAAGAGATAACTGACCCCTACGTGCACATTGACCACCATCTCATCATCATGCACATTCAACATGCTTAGGATGCACTTCTCGGTCAAGTGCACAGTGTCACTCTCAAGATTCAAAACCATAACTGGTACTACTTCCTCCCGAGGACACTAGAACGACTTCAACAAGCTTGGTAAGCTATTCACTGAGCAGTTCATTGCAAATAGAAGGATCATAAAAAATTCATCCCATTTGTCGAGAATTCACCAGAATGAGGAGGAAATTTTAAGAAATACTTCCACATATTCTTTACTAAAGCTCACGAGATCCGAGGGAAGGATCCTGAACTACTAAGGAGAGTCTTTCCTGGAGGACTTCGCTTATACCCTTTATACTCAACGTTGAAATAGGGGCAGTGTCCGCTTGCACACCAATCTTGTCCATCATGTCGAGGATCAAATCTCTACAGATGAAGCCATTAGTAAACATTAGAAACAATTCGAGCGATAGAGGTCCTCACAATAAAAGAAATTTGAATTGTAAATAAATTCTGATTTCCCTTTTTGATATGCATACCAATGATGCGAGCCGCGATTAGAAAAAGAGAACATGCTACTCAACACGCCATGTGTCAAAATCCTAATGACCATTAGGGATGAAGATGGTGTCAAGTGGCCGAGGTTGCTGAAAAATCTAAATGAAGGAGATCTGTCTCAATATTATCATTTCTACCATGCAAAAAAAGATTCAATAAAAATATGTTTACACTTAAAGGAAGAAATTAAATGTCTGGTATGCCAAGGTCGCTTGGGCTGCTACTTACAAGAATGAGGCAAGGAAAATCATAAGAGAATTGTCAAATTTTTTTATTGAGAAGTACAACTATAAATTATGCTATTTGAGTAAAACACTTTTTTTTTCATTCTATCATATAAGTTCCTACCTTTAGTTCTAGCAAGATTTTCCTTGTTGCTTTAAAGAATTGTTGTTTAGTGAAGTTTACTTATCAATTAAGCTTTATTTTTCTTTCATGAATGATTTTTTTTTATAGAAAGTCCCCTTGAGGGCAAGTGACAAACAATATCTCCACCCATAGTCTTGGAAGTTGAGCATAAGGGGCACAACTTGATTGAAAAACATCATACCACTAGAAGACAAGCTTAGGAGACAAGTCTCAATGGGAAGCTAGTAGTTGATACATTTCTCACTAGAAAGTCCACCTCAGGGAAAGTGACATGCAACGTCTCCACCCATACCCCCGGAAGCCAAACTTAAGAAGTAAGACTTGAAGAGATGTTATAGTGCCTTAGAAAATAACCCCAAGAGGCAAACCTCAATGAGAAGCTAGTAGTGGATATATTCATCAGTAGAAGTCATTTGGGCAAGTGACAGTCAAGGTCTCCACCCATAACTTTAGAAGTTGTGCTCAAGAGATAAGTCTTGATAAAAAAACTAATAGTTAATAGTTGACAGAGTCTTCACTAGGAGGATTCCCAATAGCAAGTTGTTTTTAGGGTCTCTACAGAAGACCTCAAAAGACTACAAACCATATAAAGGAACAAGTACATCAAAGTCCTTAGATGACTACAAGCCTCAAAAGACACATGCATCAAATACCTCAAAAGGCCACGAGCCTTAGAAGTCATACACTTTTCAAGACTTAGAAGGCATAAGTCTAAGAAACACAAACTTCAAAAGATATAAGCCTAAAAGGCCATAAGTCTTAGAAGACACAAGTCTCCAAAGGTACATAATTCTTTTCTTTAAAATGGTGCTAACTTTAATTTCAAACTTCAGAATGTTTGAGAAGCCAAAGAATCTCATAAGTCATAAGCCTCAGAAGAGATTGACACCAATATGCACCCCTACAATGTGATTATAAAAACCCATAAGTCTGGAAACATCATCATAGAAATAGAGTAACCACATCTCAAAAATACATGCAAAAGCAGCTTCAAAAGCAATGCAAAATTTACTCATAGACACACTATCAATTAATGACTACATCTGTCTAACTCATACAACAAAGCATCAATAAAAATTTGGAAAAAAGAAGAAATAAGAAAGTCAATCCACTTCAACATTCTTCTCAACATCAGGAGTACACTCCCGCAAGCCAACCTCTAGTCAGAAGGAGATCACTTGGATGCTGGATTAAAGACATCTCTTTAAGGATCACAACCTCCTATTTCCCCCTTCCAAGGTCAACATTCTTGTTAAGAAAACTTGCAATATCTTCATGCTACGGTCAATGCCAGCTTGTGTCTCATTCAACTCTTTTAGATTATCCATTAGTTGTCGATATTGCTGAGAGAGAAAAGCTGCCATCAATGATAAGTCATCCCGACGTTTTGCTAGATGAAATCCTAAAAAATATGTTTTCAATACATATGAAGAAAGGGCATATTTTTCTTGAAATAATGTCTTCATCGCCTTCTCAAAATTCTAGCACTTCCTCTATTTTTCGGCAGAGCAAGATTACTTGAATGTCAGCATCTCAGCAACATGAAACAAAATCTGTTGATCATCAGCCCAACAGGTCGAGGGAACACTTCTCTTTTTCTAGGAAATCCCGTTGATCGCCTACCTAGCATGCTGAGGTGGCATAGGGGAACCTCTTTTTTTCTAGGAAATCTCGTTGATCGCCTCACTAGCTGGCTTAAGGACATTTCTTCTTCTGAGAAATCTTGTGGATTGTCCACTAGCAGACCAAGGGGACTCCACCTCCTCCCTTCTCTTCTTGCTTATTTATGGGCTTAAAAAAAGTTAGATTATGCTGAAATGGAAGATCATAATTCGTCTCTTTCCAACAATTTACATTGGTCGTCCAATTTCCACAATCCGACTACTAGATCTCACAATGCGTGTGAGCTCGATGAGCTAACAATCCAAGCTCAAGCCAACCCCGCTCGACTCCATAGCTTGTGAGTAGACTCGTTTAAAAAAAATATTAACATAAAATATACTCAAAATATATTAAATTTCTAAACTTTATCTTTAAGATATCAAAAATATTAAAAAAAATAATATTTTTTATTGTATATTACGTGATTTTTTTTAATATTTCTCTCCTCATTGTTTATTAAAAATTTCAAATTAGTATACATGTATTTTAAATTAATATCATTTTCTCTCTTTTATATTAAACAAGCCGGCTCGAACTCGGTATACTTAAGCTCGAGCTCGATAAAATTAATCAAGCTCAAACTCAAGCTGAGAGCAGCTCGACCTTGACTCAACTTGTTTACACCCATAGTGCCCTAGTGCTGAGTACTCATGCAACACTAAGAGATCATTTTATCACTCTACCACCGTGAATTCTCTTGCACGTGTATGCAAACTTGAAGCGTTGTGCCAAAATTATCTATCAGTCACTAATTAAAACCAGACTTAATAATTGATGTTCTTGTCACTATTTATTTTTTTTTTTTATATTTTATATTCTATCTTTTATTTTTATTCTGGTGACTATTTCATTATTCAAGCTTACTGGCCATGAAAAAAAAAATGCTTTTATAGTAATTACAAGCGATATTATACACGCAATATACATAATTACAAGTTATTTATCCCACATTTAAACGTCAGATGAATCCATGATCAATCTCAATCATCCCTTCATTAAAGTACTGTAAATGCCCCTCTAAAAATCAATTTAGTTTAAGCGGAATTCATATACATGTGAATTTTGTGTAGAACAGTGTACAACTTAATTGAAGGCGGTGTTTGATAGCATACTATTAATGAGATTTAGCCATGAATTTAACTTGAATCCAATCAAACACCAAAAAAATAAAATTAAGTTCAACATCTAGTTAAATTAAATGTTTTCACACTGTCTTCTAGCACTCATATTCTATCTCTTTTAAGGCATAAATCCGAAAAAATCTGATTGTGAGACGTATTTATTATGCTGCCTCTCACGAGCTCTATCTAATCGCGTACTAAGCTTAAGAAATCCGAATTTATCAAATTCACTGTATTTGATAAATCTTATTAATTAATGTAAATCTACGTTGCAGCCAACCACCACCTGAAGGTATCGTGGAAACTCCATGTTCTAAGAAGTATGATCATAAGATGTAATTATTGTGCGAGTTGGAGGCGTTAGAAGCTAATTAAAAGATTTAAATTTAAAACACATTCTAATCATTAATTTCAATTCCAATTGCTATTAAGGGTAAACTTTTCTTTCCCCCTCTCAAAAATAACAAGAAGCAAAGAACTTATTGTTACTGAGTGGAGTAAAATATTCATTAATAACTCAAGAGAAAATTAAACTCAAGTCTAATAATATGACCACACATCATATTTATATGCTAATTAAAGAAGTTGGCAAAAAAAAATGTCTGGCATTACCATGAAATATACATACTTTTACTTTTCATTATAGGCACATATTGTCTAGAGTATGATCTCACATAATATGAAAAGTTTTTATGTGCGGAGTTCGTATGCATGGGAACTTTGTGTACAACAGTGTTGTACACATGTTATATAAGTGTATTGTACAACAATATTATACAAGAAGTCTGCATGCATACAAATTACTTGCGTAATGTTCTCTTCACATATATAATCTCAATTTCAATTTCTCATTAAAAAAATTATCTTTTTTTCTGAACATTATTGTTGAAGTGAAGGATACCCAAAGCTTATAATATGAATTTTCTAATCATACCCGAGTTATGGGACCCCCTTATTCACTAATAATTATTACAAATTATTCAATCTAAATTGACTCAATACAAATAGCATTTTTCTAGAAGACATGGCACAGCAAGGATGGAGTTTTTATTTAGAGTAATAAAGAAGCATTAATACTCAATAATTTAGATGCTAACAACTTATAGATAAAAATGAGGTGCTTTTAAGTAAATTTCAAAGGAGCAGGTATAGATGGTTTGTATAATTCAATGCATTCCAGCTTCATTTAAAAAAAAATATATATACAGAAAAAGCTCTTCATCATCAAATGTCAGTTCATGAGCTTTGCCTTGTGTAAAGCTTTTGTTTTGTTTTGTTTGTCAACTTGGACATTATGTTATGTTAATAACTTTTTGAACATTAGTTCATGTCAAGCTCTAAGACATGTAAATTCTAACTTAATGTAAAATTGGTCTTGATCTACATAGCACTCATTGTTATGGCAAAAGGACACAAAACAAAACATGTTTAGATTATTGTTATTAATTATAAATGGTAGTACAATCTTTATAGTAGAACTAAATAACCAATAATTGATTGTTTAAGCTAATATGACATCAATAAAATGTGTGATATTGAATGTGTATCAAATAAAATTAACCTGAACTTGATACGATAATAATGAAATCTCATTTTCAATAAAAAAAAATATAATGAGCATTTAAATAAAAGCCTCCGACAACATTAATTTTTATCTTGGTATGATTTTAATAATATGACGAGAGATCAAAATATTTAATATATATCATGCGTGAATGTTAAAATCCAAAACAAACTTCAATTGTAAAGATTGCATTAGGACTGTCAAAGGATCATGTTCATTAGAAAATTAAAGGAATTGCTTAGTTGAATACTTCTATGTCCAAATTGAGCACTTTTGAGTCTCTATTCCATAATTCTACTAGAGGACATCCTTTCCTTTTTGAGATGAACCAATTCCTATCAATATCTTCTAATCCTCAGTTCTATAATAAATGTACTCAATCGCAAGGTAGAATGCTCCAATATCATCATTTATGATAAAAAACATGAAACCTTACAACCTTAATCATGATATGAGATAATTAAAGGCAATGGATAAAAGAGAAAACTGCCTTCTCGAGAACTTAAAGATAGCCATATGATTTACCATAAGCATATTCCTCGCACATTTATAGCATGCCTGTAAGGTTGTAACATTCCAATTTATTTATTTGTAAGCTCATTTCAATATTTACAATGATTAGCTTGTAAATGTATATTTAATACAATGCTCATATAAATACATGATTTCTGAATATATACCCATATTAACATGATGGAAATAGAGATATGCTGCCAAGTCATGAAGTTTTAGCTTAAAAGAACTATGTACATTAGCAATAGTTAACCTTAGTTATAGAATTCCACCCTTATTCTTTGCCTTTTTATGGGAATCCACTTGTAAGGGAAGCTACAAGTCTAACACTAGAAGTCCATTAAGAAATACATCAAACTTCCTTTATTGTCTTCTTAAGCTCATATAAAACTCCCTAATTATGGAGATTAGGATACTTGGAAAGATATAGTGGCTATTGGTTAAATGGTACCCTTGTGTTCTCATATGAATTTCATATCCATTATCAAAATAGACACTTACTACACTGGAGTAGGATTCACTAACTATGCTAATATACTTGAATTAATGATGAATAATATAACGTCAAATATATTTAATTTGAATCAAAATCCAATCAAATACTTCAGCACCACTCAACAAAGCTCGAAGGCCATGAAGCGAATTATCTCAACGAGGTTTTACTAAACATAATTATTATAACTAAATATAATTTTTTTTCTCAGAACCATATGTTGCACTCATCTAAAAAAAAGTAAAAAAGCAAGCCCACTTTTTTTGTTTGATATTCAATGCAAATTATGCAAAAAAGTAAAAAAAAATACTATTCTCAGAGTGTTTAAATCGCCATAACAGACTTTTTTCTCTCAAGATATAATTACAATGGATCAATGAAAATCCATACAAAGCATCTCTTTCTATGGTTCAACATGTTGTGCTCAAAGGACAACACTTGTCACACAAGTACTTCATAAAGTTAAAGCTTTACATTCATGCAACGATTTCATGCATTTATAAATATTTATTTCACTTACAATATATTACCTGACAAATGTTATCATCAAAGATGCTTTAATATAGAGCACTCGAGGCTAAAAACAATAGATATTAGAACTAATTCAAAATTATACCAATCATTGATTTATCTTCTGTAAGTAGAAATATATAATTAATAATAGTTAAGCTTCTTAGAAAGGGAGAAATAAAGTAATCATTAGAGCTAACAAACATGTATCTCATAACACATTTAAGAGAATGTATATTTTTAGTAGTAGATCTATGTTCTTATACACATGTGATCCATTTTATCTTAAATATTGAAGGGCTTCTCTTGAATTTGTATACGATAGACATAATTACTAATTCATCTTTAATTACTTTTATTATTTTTTTGACTGTTTAGCCCACTCGTAGAATATCCTAAATATGACTCTTTCTAATCTCATCAATTATTTTAACCTTAAATGCTAAAGTTTCTCCTTTCTATCGCAAGGATAAAATTTTCTTATTGACATGAGGTTTAATATCTTAGTATTTACAACCTAAATCTTTTATCATTTTTTTCATTAAGACTAGATTAAATACACATACATGCCTTAATCATTTATTTCAAATGAGAGCTCTCCACATTAGCCATCACTCCTTTTTAAATAAACTTTAATTAATAAATATTATGCAATAAAAGAGTACTAACAATATGGAGGAATTATGTGAGTCAGTTACTCATGATAAAAATAAACAAAGCTAATAGATCTAATTTAATTACTCAACTATGATAAAAATAAACAAAGCTAATAGGAGCCAAAAGTCTATCCTAGTTGAACTTTTAGCTATGATACCCATTTAGAGAGGAGGAACTGAAGGAAAATAAATTTTGGTGTACAAATGTTTAAACCTATTTTTTCTTCATCCTATGAAAAAAGATCTATCCATTCATCTTTATGTACCAGTTTTTTATTTACTTACCAAATATGAGATTAAACTCATTACTCTAAGTGCTTTAATATAATGTTTTTAGAGTTTACTTAATATAAGGTTGAACAAGTATTAGAGTCATTCATTCTTGAAACTTGCTTAAGGAAATAGCAAATCAAAATCCAAAGCTCAATCTTATTCAGAGTTTTACTAAGTTTTTAGCTAAAATGGAGAAAAGTAATAAGATGTTCATTAAGTTTATTAATTTTTTTAAAGTTAAAAGTTAAACAATAAATGAGAGCCAAGCAATTGCATTAGTTTCAATCATATATTGTAATAATTAGCAACTTGATTTGGTTTCCTAAACTTTATAGATAGCAAGCTATTACAAACATAAGAAAACCACAATAGGAATAGTTAGGGATTCTCTATTATTGACTAATTAAATAAAATAATATTATATTTTGATATTTATATGCATTTATATGATAATAAATATTCAAAAAAAAATTATGATTATTAATGTGGCCTAAATAGTATATTATGTGTCAAATATATGATGATAATGTTTAAGAATAACAATTTATAAATCATTCAAAATTAATGAATTAAGTTAAGAGTTTTAATTTTATAATTACTGATACTATTCATCTCTATTCTAAATGAGATAATCTTCTCCATAATGTTAGTATGTGGATCGATGGCACAAAATCATGAAAGTAGTTTATAAAATATGATTATGTGGTAGAATTAGATAAAATTAATCCGAATATATAAATATAAATTATTTCAAAATAGACTATTAAAGTTAGACTACTATGATAATCTTAATTTAAATTTTATAATGAATATATGATAATAACAATATTGTTTAATTAATTAAAAATTTTTAAATGATGTGATTCTTTAAATTAATTTTAAAATAATATTTTTTAAATATACATTAATTAAAACTTGAAGATGATGACTATTTCCATTAGGCTTGCATGACTAAATGTGTTTGTTGAAATACAATCAAGGAATAGAGCGTAGTAGAAGGAAGGTGAAACATTAGAAAATCGTGAAAATGCGTTACATTTCACAGCGAAATGACCTCTATTTATAGACATAGGGACATGAATGTTACGATTACAAATTTACCCTCAAATCATTAACTTTTGTGGGGCTACTTTAGTAGCATACATGAAAAATACAATTAGATATTAAATTAGGCACCCCACTAATATTGAATCTGTTAATCATCCAGCTCAGTTGGTCGACAAAATTCAGGTTGTGTGTTGGTAACCGATCGAGAGGAGTGTCGATATTTGATCGGTCGTCTCGAGTTATGCCGACCGTCTGAATTGTCTTTGAATGCCCTCCAGACCTTGATCTTTTTGAGATCCATGTCGTGTTGTTAGCCGGTCATTCGATCCTCCAACGATCATTTTCTGTCCAAATCGTCAGATTGCTTTGAGATCCATGCTATCGTATTTTTCATAGACAATGATGAATCCAGATACTTCAACCAGACAAAGTAAATATTCTAAAAAGTCAGTTTAGTATGTGAGCTTATATTTTTATTATATGATAGGAATTTATATATTAGATTTAATATAAAAATCACTAAATTAGTATACCACCATTAATTTTGGAGCCTAATCTATAAAGTGAGGTATGTTTCGGGATAAAAAATTAATTATTTTTGTGTTTCTTACAAATGTTAATAGGCCATCATAAAGGAATTGACAATTCACCATATAACCTTCAGAGGTCATCATTAAGCTACCTGATAATTTAATTTATTTCTTCTTTTGAAATGAATATGTAGGCTAATTATATCTCCTAAGCCACTTCATGAGTACTATGACAAACATAGCCTTAATATGATGACAATTTTCTTATACATTTTGATCTAAAAATGTAAGAAAACTATTGAACTTTAAAGATAATTAATTCTTTGAAAAGCTTCAATTATTTATCTCTCAATAAATATCCTTTTACTAAATGTACGAGTAAAATCATTTAATCTTCTAGTTTAGTATTTATGTATTTTTCTTATAATATTAGCATTTATATATATATCAAGATTATATGCATAGATTTTGTTCTTAATGGTGATAACTTTAGTCACGACGAAGTGTTAGAGTACATTAGCAAGAGAAAACATTCCGTTCGTCGTTAGGACGTGTAGAGGACAACGTGGATCACATTATACCTTTTCTATGCAAAGTAAGAGGGCGTAGAGATTTTACACAAGTCTATAAGCCAATATGAATGCTTATGGTTATAAATTGGAATCCTAAGAGAGGTAAAAAATTTGGTGTAAATATAAGTACTCCAAGACTATAAACACATATACACATACATACATATATATGTCTATACATACATATACATACATATACATAGATATACATACATACATTCATATATATAAATATATCTATACATACCTGCATATACATATACATAGATATATCGATACATCCATATACATACATAGATATACATATACATAATGCAGGTACATAGATATATCAACACACACACACACACACACACACACACACACAGATATTATATGCGTGCCCCCTACTTTAGACACACACACACACACACACATATATATATATATATATATATATATATATATATATATAGTGCTCCCATGCATGTGCCCAACTATAGAAATCAATGTAAAACTATCAAGTAATTGACCTTTGCCTTTATATAGTGAGCTAAGATTTATCTCTCTAGCGGTTGGGGGACAAAGATCCATGAAGTCAATTCTAAATATAAAGCTTATCATGATGATAATGATAACCTGCCCAAATATTTTTCCGTGAAAGTTATGATTTTGCTTTTCTCGATGACGAAAGAGTAGTCGTGGCATCCATTCAAAAGAAACTCTCGGGATGCAAGTCACCTTGGCTTAGTGGTTGAGAGCTCTATCTTTCAACTAAGAGGTCTTGGGTTTAAGGTCTTCTACATGCATGGTTCGTATGTTTGAGTGTGTGTGTTAAAAAAATAAGAAAAACTCTCGAGGAAAATTTATTTGGGATAATCACATATATATCTCCCGAAACATTGATATTTTCAAATAAATCATACAGAATTTTTTGAACTGCCAAACTGATGTATTTACCAATGCCATGATCAAACTATTGAGAATTTGATAAAAATGAAAATCCATGAATTTAAATATTTGAGTGAGAATTTGAAAAATAGACGAAAGAGGGTGGTTAATTTGTCAATAAAAAGTTTCGTGCGGCCTGTTTGTAATTGCCCCTCAATCTTTTTTTTTGCATTGGTAACATATCAAATATATAAAAAATAACCAAATTTAAAACACAAAGAATCAAAATTTAATATACATGATCTTATTTAGGAGGTGTTTGGTAGCATAGTCTGTGTTCTCTGTGTTTATCCCCATGATACATCCGAATTTACTAAATCTGATTAAGAGGCAAATTTATTCTTTCATGGATGAAAAACTCAGACATATCTGATTTGATAAATCTTACTTACCATTAATCAAAGATATATCCAAACCCCACCCACGTTAAAGACCCAATTATCTTTGCGGCAGCAACTAAGCCTAGAGTCTAGTCCAAAGTTGGAATAGAACATGATAAGATGGCGAAGCATCAAGAGTTCTGATCAGTAGCTGTTCATTGATTTCCAGTGTAGTTGTTAGAGCGGAAAGTAAGGTGTGCAAGTCTCCCCAGTCAGCCTCAGCAAATAATAGACCCAAAAGATGTAAGTTGGAGTTCGCCATGGCCGAGACTGCTTGTCTTCTTCTTCATTTTTCTAACATTTTTGCATGCAGAGAAACCCCACCATGGCAGAAAAGCTAAAGAAGTGGAGCACGAAGCACTTTACAGTCTCCTAATGGAAAGAAGGTGAGGAGCAGCGAACAGATTTGTGATTTAGTAGGGCTCATGGCTTCGTTTTCACTACTGTTTGTCATTGCTGATGCATGAGCTTCTTTGTCTGGTATGGTTATTGGGGAAGGAGATTGGTCTGGATGAGGAGATATGTATGAGTGGCTAATAATGTTATATGTAAATTTCATGCTTTGATTATTTGTGCAGTAAGGAACACTTGGTGTTGAAAGTTCACATTTTTGTTTGAGGGATTTTGTAAGTTGTAACATCATGGTGAATGAGATTACAGGGGTTAAACCCACTGTATATTATTGCAATAATTTTTTTCTGGATGCGATCTAACGATTTAAATTCTTGCTGAATTATTATTATTATTTTAATTTTCAAATGTTTGTAACACATTTCAGGGGTTATTTTGTTCAATTCATTCATCCAATTGGACAATGATTCAATCATGGTTTATTTGACAATGGAATACGTTGATTTCATATATTAAATTTAATAAACTTTAAACAAAAGTTTCAATTTTTATAGACTTGCGCGGAAGGAAACACTACATGACATGTTGAAAATAGCGTCTGAATTTGCGCTGGATTTTTTCGACATCAATATTTGTGTCCGATTTGCGGCTGGAAAGCGGCATAAAATAACTATTGCCTCCAATAAATCGACGCAAAAGACATTTCAATGATGACATAACCTACAGTGGTGCTTGCGATGGTTTGAATAATATGTTATTGTTTGTTTCAAGCAGATTGTGTGAATGTAATTGTTCTTTAATGGTTTTTTTTGTAGAAGGTTGGCGTCTGATTTGTGTCGATTATCTCAACGCACAAACGAAAATCATTTTCTGCCTTTTTCGATATTATTTGCCTTTAGTCCGACGGTAATCCAACATATAAATTTAACATCTGATTTTGTAGATACAAGTTCAAACACATTTGTAGGCTCAATGATAATCAATGCTAATAAAAAATAAATTCGATGCAAATTAATTACGGCAATTTTTTTCATCACAAATGAGATGTAAATTGCATTTTCGACCCCCGATTCACCTTTAAAAAAACAAACGTAAAATAAATAGATTTGTCTTTGTTTTACGTCCAATATATCTGACATAAATTTACCCAATCTATAGTGAAAAAGATTCAACTCACAAGATATTAATAACTTTCAAACATCAAGAACAACAATTGTCCACTACAAGCAAAGCAAAATACAAGAAATGGACTGTGGCATGGTGATATATATATATATATATATTCTCTTAAAGGAATGGATGGAGGCTATTATACGAGTCACAATCATCCCTCATGAGCCTAAGAATTCGAGTATGTCACCCTACACTCTGGGAGAATTGAACCCCGGACCAAAGGAGACTTGCAACTGACAAGAAAATGGCCGACCATCTAATCTAAGTATGCGGCGTGTATGTATGTATGTATATATATATATATATATATTTGTATTTTTATCCTTGAGGCCATAAAATCTAGCTCCTAGTACTCTACTTGTTCTCTCATTGCAAAAATTCTTTGAATGTTGTCCATTGTCTCTAGTAATTAAATGGTTGTCCCCTTTTATGTCTCTCTCTATAACACGAGACTTTGCCTTCTTTAATGTAAATTATATGAAGGTATATTACTACTCTTTAAAAACTGAAGCAAAATGGTTTTACAAGTAACTAAACATTAAATTTAAATTTTATATAAGTGTAATGTGTAGTTCTAATGCTTGAAACAAGCACAATATAGTATAAAAAAATTACAATTCAAATTTCTTTTTTTATAAAATACAACTTCATATTTCTAATGGTATCAATTCCTATGAGGTAAGAACAATGTTGCCTTGATAATTCATCATTTTGTCTTAGCTTTATCTCCCTGATGCTTTTCTTTAATCTAAAGCTTAGTGATGACAACTTGGTGATGGCTACGCTTAACCTAGAGATTCTTCAATGTCACACTTTGACCAAATCTTTTATGCTTTAAGATTTCCAAATAAGGAAGATATAATTAAGACAAAATGAAGGTTATGATGAACAACTATATATAAATAGAAAAAATGAAGATATTAGAAGGTTATGACAAACATATATATAATTAAGAAGAATAATGGCTAACTATTTTTAACTTGCCAGTCCTAAGATATTCAAGATTACTTAGACACCTCAACTTATATATCTTCTATCTTTATCTTCTAATCTCTTCTACAATATCTTCTTATTTCACCTAAGCAGTCTTCCTAAATGTTTATCTCATTATAGCCGTTGACATTTATAAGGCCATAGAAGACTTGGCCAAGGTTAAAAAGTTGAGGAATCTCTCTTTCTTTTTACAATGAAAAGCCAGAGAATAAAAAAGTTGCTTAGAAAATGAAATTATGAAAAGATCACAAGTCTTAATTTAAGAGATATATCTCATACAAATTTAGCCCAAATAATAATTCTAATGCATATAACATACAATAATCTCTAAAATTGCAAATTAGTTAAAAGATTAATTAACAAACATAATATATTTTCAAATTATAAGATAAGTTCATCAAACTATGTTTGGGATGTTTCCTATAAAGAATATCTATGTTAAGGTAATCTTTCTTATAAACTACTCCAAAATTTTTGTTCTAAGAAAATAAATTATTTATACTAAGTAATCTTTCTTATTCAAACATGTTGCAAAAATATTAGCATGAGTATTATTGTGTGTTAGAAAAAGTGGCTGATAATTTAACTTCATATTGTTGCATGAAAATCCAGTGCACATACAATAAAAGAAAAGTTGTGAGAGGAGACATAAAAAATGTGTGTTAAAAAGCCCTAAAAAGGAAAAAATTATGGAGCTCGGCCAATCAAAGTAATCCATTAAAAAAATTAAAAATACAAAGATCCACTCTTCTCGTGTATTAAGAATGATGGGATCACAATAAATAGTTGGTGGCTACAATAGCATCATTAGTTTGCTACAATAGGTGTAATTAGTTGCTATAAATGACAGGGTTGAACATAGAAAAATATTAGTGGTGTTCAAAGGTGACCTTTTGTGGCTGGAGGCAAACTTTGGTGTTAAACTACAAGCTTTGGTAACTGCCGACAAGCGTTGAGACTTCAAGATTTAAACTTTAGTAGTCAACACTATCTTTTCTCTTACTCCTGGTCTCATGCCTTCAAGTGAAAAATGAGCAAATATGTATAATTTTTTAGAGAGGATTTTGTTGAATTTAACAAATTTCCCAAAAAGCTCAACATTGATTCAATTGACCAAAAGTAATTTTTCTTCAATATTTAAGTGTCTTAATAACATCAGAATTAAATGATCAAGGGATCGTTGGATTACCCTTATCAAGACACTCGATTTGGCTATAAACATGCCAAATTTTAAGATCATTTGACCTTCTAACTAATGCACTAAAGCCTTTAAGTATCCGATATAAGCTGATTTGAACTCAGATTGGTTCAATTTCAGTGTCATTCGGTTCATCTCGGTAAGACACTCAGGGTGCGTTTGGAGTAGCCTATATTTATCCAGATAAGCCACTTATCTAGAAACGTGGACCGCGACCCGCGTTCCACGTTTAGTATAAAAAATCAATTGCATTTTCGGATAACCTGCTCAAACACAGTTTCCAAACGGTGAGAAGTCGTTTCCAAAATATCGCTACAGCGGATGAGCTGCCCCTAATGAAGCCTCAATTTGACTATAAATTGGTTGAAATTGAGGACCAGATGATGTTGAATTTAAATTCAAAATGTTTTAACTCAAAACACATTAAAATTCATTCTAGATGACAAATTTTTGTTAGAGGGCACATCAAGTATAATACATTTCTTAACAACAAAGTATTTCTAGATAAAATGCCCTCAAATTTCACCATAAATTTAATTTGAGAAAAAAAAATTCTTCATTGGTTTTACCCTCCATTAACTCTCATCCTTTCACCAACCATTCAAGCAATCCTTTCACAAGGCCACCTAACCAAGCTACCCAATAATAAAAAAATAAAAACTATGCGTGAAAAATCATTCATGTTTAAATATATACATATACATCACTCAATCAAGATAAGCCCTCAAGTTCAAGAAATTAACCACACATAAAACACAAAACAAAATAAGCGCCCACAAATTTGGAGTTGATGTGACTGCAAAAGGATACAATCATATAACGCTAAGTGATATTGATTGTGATGATGATGATGATGATGATGGTGACGATTTACCCCTACATTTATAATTCTGACCCCATCATTCTTCTTTTTCATGACAACGAAGGACCACGAACCACACCCATCATGCAGGAACAGTCAATAAAGTCCGATAATCACGCAATATTTCATTTAAAACAATACTGGTTTTAAACAATAAACACGAAGAAAACAAATTTAAAAATACTCATAACGTCCTTATTTAAGAAATCAGTCATGTATGTGACAGCAACCGGACACAGAATCCATGCAGAATTGGAATGGAAAAGGAAATAATAGAGAAAGGCCAAGGAAAACTATTAAGTGATTGTTTATTGATTTCCCATGCAGTTGTTAGCGTGGCCTCAGGCTCATGAAATAATGGAGGGAAAGTTTCCTTCTTCATTTTTCTTGCACTTGTAAGAATTGAACAACCCCACCATGGAAGAAATGGAAAGGAAGTACAGGAAGCAAAAGTACTTCACAGTGTTTTGGGGTGGAAAGAAATTGTTGAGAGGGGGGGACAGTGAACAGCTAGCTGCTCGCTCGGCTTTCTGCATCTCTTATCTCTACAGCTTTTCCCTTTTTTTTTTTTTTTTTTCTTGAGGCTTAGTAGTGCTCACGGCTTCCTTTTTAACTACTATTCGTCATTGTTGATGCATAAGCTGCTTTGTCTGGTATGGTTATTGGCGACAGTCATCATCCCGGATGATGAAGACAATGACAATGATAATATGCATGCATGCATACATACATACATACATACATGCATACATACATATATGATGTATTGTAACCCTAAGCAGGTATTGTACACTTTTTCTAAATTTAAAGAAAAGCCGCCGCTCTCCTCCGGAGAACCTAGGCATCTTTGCCGAAGCTCCTTAAATCTCTGTGTTTCTTTCAGTATTTACTTCGATTCTTGCGATTTCTTTGCCCTAAAATTGTTCAAGTTATATTCTGCGGCATCAGATATTCTAACTTCACATTCACATACATATTCTAATTGTTCAACTTTTAGTTGGACTAATTGTGCGGCATCAGATATTTATGCGGCTTGTTTGAATTTAAGTTATATTCTGTAATTATTAGTGAATGTAATTATTAAGATGTGAATATATTGAGTTTATTTATTGTTACATTAAATTGTTAAGAAAATATGTATGAATAGACATATCATGTGGTTGTCCATGATTATTTATAGACTTAGCTTCGTATTATTAAAATATAAATTTGATTACTAGAGTATCATCGACTCCCTTCGTATTAAGTGGACTCATGGTTTACATATTGAGAGTATTGAGTTTAGTCTCATAATAAAGAATTGAAAATGTGTTATTGAAATATCAACCGAGGTCATGGTTGATATTATGTGAAGCCAATCAAGACATATGCATGTCTTAGGGTGCATTTGTGCATCTCCTATGTATTGATTATTTAGGTTCATGGTTGATCACACACAACAAGTCAAGGATATATATTGAAGAGCCGACTTGTAATTTTACTTTAAAATCAGAATTTCTTCAAGCCTATAAAATTTTTACCTTTGGAGCTTGAATATACCTCTAAAAAACAACAGGAGTGAGTCATTATGAGTCAAATTTACTTGGATGATCATAACAATTGTTGTGCTAACAGTAAGAATGGAACAAAACAAATAAAAAACAAACTTTTATTCTCTTGCAAATTGTGTAATTTGAATTAAGAAGTGTAATGGCCTACATGTAGCAAAGTTCTTCATGTTTATTGGTATGTCAAAAGTTATGTCATTAGCCAAAAATTGACAATCTTATTCATGTGGGTGTTGTCTTAGACACCTTAATCATTTATTGTTAGTTCTTTCATGACTCCTATGAGTTAAAGCAAAAACTAGATGTTAGGATCATTACCTTTATGTAATTTTAGTAGATCATTTCACACATTATGTTATAATAATGATATATTTATTTTGTGGATATTCATCTAAGCAAGAATCAAGTGCATGATATCTAGGTGGTTGACTCAACTTCCTTCCTACTGCTTGTAATTTTTTGTAAAAGTTACATTTAAAGCTGTTTTCTCTGTGAATGTGAAGTTAAAAATCTACTTTCAACTTTCTTTGCAATTATTTTTAAGTTTTCTCTGTCAAATCCTAAGTTTTATGGATTTGAAGTTTGTAAAATGCTTTATGCTGTTCAAGATTTGTTTAAAACTCATCTAAAATACTTAAGAATTGAATTTTGGGATTAGGACTTCCAATTTACTTACTTATTTTTGTTAATTTAGATTAAGGTTTGCTTAGAAATTGATTCGGGATTAATTAGGGTTCACTAAAGGGCATCAGAAATGGTGTCCGAAAATTTTGGATTTATTTTTTTGCATCTAATTTTCGTCTGAATTTGATCGAATATTATAACCGTTGAAAGTTATTTTGGTAGTATCCAACACAAATAATTTGCGATGAAAATAGCTATGGGAATGTGTGATGCATTACTTTTCACTTAATAGTATAGGATTATTGGTAGGCACTGCTAATTAAAATTTTAGCAAAAAATAATTTCCGATGCTAACCAAACTCAAGACTCTTAAAAATCAAATCCCACGTTTGTAAGCCTCTAATTTGAGCTTTCTCTCTTCTCTCTCCATTCTTACATTGGCGCGTTCAAAATTAGGGGGTTCCCGCAATTTTTCTTATCTAAGACTTTCTAGCTACCCCACGACATTATATAGCACTAACGACTCGTGTGCCTTCAGCAGCTCCCTTTCTATCCGAGAGGTAGCCGACGGTTTCTCTACTCTTCTTGCCATGTTCAAGAATCCTACAATTTTTTATGGCTAGTTTCTATTGTCTAGGTTAGGTTATGTCAATTTTTTTAGTGGTGCGACAAGAATGCTTGATTTCTGTTGTTTAGGTTTAGGGTTATGAAAATATATTAGAATTAGATGGCATGGATGTAAATGAAAACTTTTTTGTGTATTTAATCTTGTTTAAATTTTGTAAAAATTGAAAATTAGGCTTCATATATTTAAATACAAAATAATTGTGTGGTATGTTTGTATGTTCCATTACTTTTCTAAGTGAGCATGTATATATATCTATGTGTGTGTGTGTGTGTGTGTGTGTGTGTGTGTAAATGCATCAACATAATCATACAAATATTTAGGACATATTATATATGGATGTCAATTTGAATCATTTATATAAATAATTATGTATTAAAATATTTAAGTATATTTGATGAGTTAAACATTTACATCTTTAAATCTATATATAGGCAGTTGATGAATATTGGAGATTTAATATCATGAATGTATAATAGATTGCATCCAGGTAAAAAAAAAGATCACTAATGAATTCTTGAATGATATAGAGGACTTTGTTCAAACGATATCTTAGGTTCTCATTTACCTTTTAAAATATAAATTTCAATGCCCATATATGAAGCACAAAAACCAAATATACCTAAAATCAGAAGATTTCAAGTTAGATTTGTATCGTAAAGGCTTTCAATCTAATTATTGGTGCTAAACTGCTTATGAAGAGTATGAATCAGATATTCAGTATGATTTTGTTAGTGTTTTATCGAGTTTTGCACCTTCAACTAAATATGATCCTAGCATACATGAAAAAAATATTTTTGATACAAATAAAGCCCATTTTAATAATATTCTTGAGGACAATCAACCCAGTATTATGAAACACAAATATTCTATGATTTATTAAATGTTGCACAACTGCCTCTAAGGAAGGTTACACTGCGCATTATGAGTGATTTATCAATGTTGCTTAGAATATTGAGCATTAAATCTGATTACAACATGTCTAGATAGTGTTTCAACTAAGTTGTAGTGTTACCGAAGAAGACAAATCCCAAGGAATATTGAAATCCATATGTCCTCTACAAAAGAAAAATATTAGTGTCAAAGTTAGAGTTAATATCTGAAAATTAGATAGATTGGCGTGTTAATGGTTATTCTACTATAGAGCAGATGCAATGGAGATGCAATTCAGATTTTTTTGTCTTGAGAGATTTAAACCAATTTTTTGAAAAGATAATAAATAGAAAATATTTCAAACAAGCGACTTTTTTACATGTCGCTTATTCGGCGTATTCAAAGACCCTTCACCTTTATGCGCACAACTCCTCATAGGAAATCACACAAGAACATTTATGTTTATGTCAATTCTTTAAATTATACATCAGATTAAGAAGCTTGAAATATTTCAATTTTATTTATCCTAAGTTCACTATTGAATCACACAACATTAGGACCGACTTATACAGTCAGACCGTAATGAACTACTCATGCTGGCAGTTTGTTACATCATATAACCTACCATACAATTTTTGCATGATCAGATTGTTCTTATTTCTTATATTGATAAAACTAGGTTCGTATTGGTCCACATTGCTATAAAATATTGATGTGTGCTTACAACCTTTAGTTAATGAGCTATAAATATTGTGAGATATAGATGTAATAGCTCATGATATTACTGCAAAATGAAATTTCTAACTAAAATTGTCCCAAGGTAGAAAATAATTAATTTTTTTTAGCATATGAGATGATAGTGGGTTAGAGCGGTGCAAGATAATTGATATATCCCTACTGTGTGGATCTGTTGAAGACACTTATCTTAAAACATGAAAGAAAAAATTCTCGGTTTGACTGTCATCAAATATTTTTACCCTCTCATCACTCATTCAGGAGGAATAAAGTTGTTTTCTTAAAGAATAGAGTTAAACAATTAAGTCTTCCACTAAGAATAATTGAAGTGGATTTTTAATAGATGATTAGTGAAATACCAAAGATCATTGATTGTCGGTCAGAACTATCTTCAAATCATATTCCCATTTTTGGGGTTAAACATAGTTGGATAAATTAGACTATTTCTGAGAATCCTCCATACAGTAAGACTAATTTAATTAGATATCATCTTAATGTCAGTCATATTAAAGTTTTTTAATAATAACTTCAACATCCTGATTGATATTAATGACAAAACAAAAATAATGTTAAAGAGAGATTAGACTTGAAGGATTATTACAAGAGGGAGTTATAACTCTAAGAGACAACTATATTAATTAAGTCTAAAACTAGGAATTATCTAACCTTGGATCTTAGATGACTAATATGTGAATGGATGCAGTCTATAAATTTTCTCAGTTGATATGCGTCTAACTTGAGCAACAACATTGAATTAGGTGTAAGAAAGATATTCGAGATGAAAAGTCATGACTATCATAACTTTTTTATAAGGCATACAACCAACTTCATAGAGTGTTTTGTCAGATCCCATATTTAGTCCATTAATTGAAATAAAAGCATTCCCGATAGGCCTTTACGTGGTGAATTTAAAAGTTGATGCGTTGAGACATCTTCAAGTGAGTATTCTATTAAAATTATGCAAGCATGAGTATATATTTTCTTCAGGGATCTTTTATTCCATGAAGCATTTGGTAGCACATCTATGTTATGAAGCTATAATTGGGGACTTGTATAGTACAATTGGATGCATCCCTTTGAGATTTATGACTGTATAATGTATATATTATTATATTTAAAATTTTATTACTATAATTTACTAAATATCAAATAATGATGCTAATTTTTTAATAAAATTAAAATAATCATTAAAAATAAAGCATGCGCAGATGGCTCGATATGCAGGACATACTTATTTTAGGAGATAATTAATTTTTATTTGTATTATGTTGAGTAACAACAATCAATAAATCAAATTGTTGATGAATTATATGTATTTCAAATATACTGAGAAGCATCAGAGAAGTATTTTATATGCTAACTCAATGATAGGAAGCTTCAAGCAGCTACTTTATATGTTTTTATTAATTGTGATAAAGTCCAACCATTTATTCAATAAGTTTTATAATATTTAGAATTTATTTGAGTTATTATTCAGAATGTTATACTAATTTTCTCATAGAACTAACATTGATGCAAGCATGTTATTTGTCAGTAGTTTAAACATGGATGATGATTTTGTTATAGGCAAAAAGATTGAAGAAGAAATGTCGACATTGCTAAAATTACACATACATTCAACAAACTCTTCAATTCACTAGTACATAAGTTTAATGCTAAAATTAAAGTAATTTAATATTGAAGTTTGTAATAACTTCATCATCAGAGCAACTGAGATACAAATCAGGGCTTATATGATTTTGCTTATGGGACTAATCGTAGTGTCACTACTTAGTAAATATTTGATGTGAATGGTAATTAATTTCAAGCAAGTTTCTGGTATGAACGGAATAAGACATATACCTTTGAGGTTTTTGTAAGAGGGAACACCCATTCATATAGTAAATTTTACACGAAGTAGTGCAGCTGTGATATTCAAGTTGTGTTGAGCGTAACATGTATCTATTCAACTATGAGTAATTGATCATATTCTTAATCAAGGAATAAGAACATTGGATCCATATGATACCAATGAAGTTAAATGAATATAAATATATGCAAAATTTAGTTCATTTGTTCTAGAACTTTAACCTTGTCATGTATATTATCTTCGATACCCTGATAGAGAAAGAGATAAAATTGATTGAGTTGTGGTAATAAAGAATAAATTGAAAACAACTATTATGGTTTAAATAATGATTAAAAGTATTAATCAAGAGCAAGATACACTAGATTTTCATAATCAGCTCAATTCTATTGAAGAATAGATTGCTCTTGATGATGTCACTGGGCATAGGAAAAGATCACTGAAATTGTGGATGAGTTTGATAATGGTATGAATGAATAAATTAATTTTTTTTCAGTAACTAACTTGTCTAAAAAAATAGATTAAGATTGGTATGTCTTTTTAGATTTTAGTTTCTTTCAAATTTTTTATCTTTTAGTTTTAGCTTCTACTTTTTACATTGTGTAATCTATGTGTTCTTGATTTTATCTTTAGTGCAATTACTTCTTGTGTGTTTGACTTAGTTAAGATTTTTTTTTCTTATTTTTAGTATGCATCAGCTTGCTTTTAATTGTAATGCTTTACTTCTGCTCTATCATACTTATACTTTTGTTGTGAAGTGTTATGATTGTACTTGTTTATTGCTTACACATATATTAATTCAAACTTAGCATAATTTTGACCAATTTTTTTCTTCTTGTTACAAATGACTTCAGGTAGGAGTGGAAAGCAGTTTCCTTAATGGTTTGTTCAGACTAAAATTCCTTATAGAAGGAAGAAGCAAGTAATTTTGTGCTCTTCCTCACATAGTAACAGTGTTATGTTGATGGATCAACACCACCACTACTACACCAGTGCTCATGCAGTTTGCAATTTCTATCAAGCCCTCTGCTCCAATCAGGCCTACTACTACAATATGTTTGCCGCTTTGATTAGGCCTCCTACATCTTTTTGACCTTCTGCTTCTACCATTACAACTGCTTTTATGCCTTCAATCCCAAGTATCCTTTGAAAAACCAGTCCCTTCCTCTCCTGCCTCTTTGAGGAAGAGTGCAACAAGTCTAGTATACACTAAGTCAGAGGGAGACTCATGGGTAACCTAAAGTTATAATAATTTGAATTAAGTTTTTAAATATTTTATAACTTATATTTACATTTTAGGTTCTGTCTCTCCAAACAGACCGACACACATATCACAAAGATTATAAGGAGTAAATAAGAATCTTAATATCACATATGAAAGAAAATCTCAATCGTGGTTCGGGATATGTGGTTTAGGGATTATAAGGTAAAATAAGATGATTTGATTTACAGTTATAATTTTAATTTATTTTGTTATACTATTAAATATTATTTAATATTTATTTTGTAGAGGTTCTTCTACTAGTTATCTAAGAATCACTAGTAGGTCCGACAAAAAATTTGAGGATTAGTCCAGGCATTAGTTGGGTTTTCTTGGCAAAGGGCCAGCGACCTAATTGGATAAAATAGGAGATATTTATGGTGTTGACCACATTTTGGGCCATTTGTGAACATCAAAATAAAAGGGAGATGGCCCAATAGAAATGGAGAGTCGAATGGGGCTAGGGTTTTGGAGGTTTGGTCCTCCACACCAAATAATAGAGGAAGTTAGTAAGATTCATTCAATACTAGACATATAGTTAATTTAATTATTTGATGTTTAATCTCTTACATGTTAACAAACTCAAGAGGTTGAGTGAGAGGCCATCACTACTGAGTTGCATGCCCGGTTACATTGGTGTTGAGGACGCAACGATGGGTCTCAGTGTGTACAAGTAAGTAATTTTTTTTTTAATTCCTATAACATATTTATAATTTTATTGTAAAATATTAATCATTCTTTAGTTTTAATTATGTATGAAGACTACGAGCGCATTTGGGATACCAGAGCCAAAGCCAAAGCCCGACAACTGTTTGCAATAGCAATATCAGTAGTGAGTCGTTTCTGATTGTTTAGGGGGAAGTGACCTCTTATTGTTGTGGATGAAAAGTAGAAAGACTGTGAGAAGATGCTCTGTAAAAATTATGTTTATTTTATTTTATTTTATTTTATTTGAGGACATGATAATATGTATTTTTTGTCTGCATTTTATGAATTTGTATTGGATAGATTATAAATTAGATTTTATGTGTTATGTTTGATGATTGTATTTGTTGTCACTGTGATATATGTTTGTTAATCTATTGTGAGCTATGATTGATGTTAGAGATCATCATATGTGGAATGCTTGTGTAAAAATATTTATTAGCTTCTTATATTATTTAAAATTTAGTTCAAGTTTGACTCTATTTTGCATGCAATTTTTTCTATGCAAACTAGTGTCTGACAACATTCGACACTAATTCTAACAGTAAAATGCTACTCTTGAATTCCAACACAAGCAGTTCTATACAGCTGAAACCTTCGATACAAATTTGTATCCAAATACTTCGACTTAATATCCATCGTTAAATATTTTGTGTGATCGAGTTTGTCGCAAAGCCACCGCGAAACTTGACGGAAGAATTTTTCCTATGCTTATAGCTTTGCAACCCACATTTTAGCGACGGAATTATTGTCGTCGCAAATCCATCGATGATATGAATTAGCGTCGGGTTTTGACCCTATTATTGACCAATTTTTTTGACACTACAATCAAATTTTGATGTAGTGGGTGTAGTGATTTGATCTATTTGAGATTATATTTGTAAATCTCAAGTGGTCATTAACAAGGTTTAAAGCTTTAGGGTACCATTAGTTAAAAAATAAATTATATTGGGTTGAAAAAAGTACTTATATCAAGTCAGGCTCTTTGATTGATTTGGGGCATGACCAATATGAGCCACTTGGCTCTTTTGGAGGCGCAATTTTAACTTATTCAAATAAAGTCTTAAAATTCGTTATATATATATATATATATATATATAGATATATATATATATATATATATATATATATATATATATATATATATCTGTGTGTGTGTGTGTGTGTTTAGGGTTGGACATCTGTTTGTCGCTTGTAAGTCTCCTCTGATTAAGGGTTTGATTCCCCCCAATAGAGGGTGTGGTACTCGAATTGTTATGCACATCGGTGATGGCCGGGGCTCTTATAATGTCCTCAGGCCATTCCATTTAAAAAAATAATATATAGATATTGAGCTATGCCTCCTGGAGTATTTTGTTTCTCCATAAACTTTTTCATTATATAGGTTGAACGAATTATAAATTTTTTAAAATGATCTCTCACAACTAATTTGTATTTTTTTAGCTTGGTTATGAGCTCTTTAGCTAGTTTCTTATCATATTATAAATAAATTGCTCACTTAATTTTATTTATTACTAGGTTGTTAGATATGGCTCACATACCATATAAGAGAAAGATGTTAGAGCGAAACGGAGCGAGAGAGCGGAGTGAAACCATCTGTTCAAGCAGGAGAAGTTTTTTTAAGTGGGTTTGGGGTGCGAGGGCAACGCCCCCGTGGTAAGGTACAGAGGTAATTTTGTAATTACATGTTGTACGCCAATGTTACATATATATGTCTTGTTTGTAAACCTAAAGGACCGTACTCCTTTTTTTGAATTGAAAGAAAAACCGCCGCTCTGCATCTGAGGACGTAGGCAAATTGTCAAACATTGTTAAATCTTTATGTTTTTTTCTTGATTTGCGTCGATTCTTGTGATTTATTTGCCCTAAAATTCTCAACATATATGTTTTTGGCTTACATCAGACATTTTGTATTTGGGTTGTGTTGAAATTTATATTGTGACCTATCTTTTGTTTAAACAAGCTCATTGTATTATTTTTATTCTTAAATTTTCATTTCTTTCTTTAATTTTGTCAATGTAACATCAAGATAAGATAATTTTGGATATATTAAACTGCATTCTCTGGAAGTATGAGTTCCAGGACTACGATTGACTCTAGAATTATGTATTGCAATTGTGATTTGCAATATTGTGTATTTACGCCACGATAAGAAACTAGCTACGTTTGAAGATTTTATAGGTAACTCAAAAATAGATCGCTAGAGTATTACAAGTTGTTTAGATTGATTGATGAAAATGAGGAGTTCACTTCAATAGATTAGTTCAAGAATCAAATTTCAAAGTGAAAATGTCTTTTTGACTTCCATAGTATCAAATTTTATTGTTAGTCTCTCTTATTTCACTCTAGCTTCCCCATTAAAATTTTAAGTAATTGATATGCCACCAAGAAATTTAAATGATCAAGCATAAATCTTGATATATTTTTGGCAAAGAAATGTTTCAAATTCAAATTCAGAATCATCTAAACACTTATTTCAATAAATGTATAATCAAATTGAGCATCTTAATAATACAAGCCCACTGACATTGAACGTGATTCAATCGAGTCCAAATAATCACAGGTCAAACACTTGAAGTGTTGTTGAAGGCTTTGATATATCAATTGGATGACCACATAATCTCTAAATTTGGCATGCTTATAATTAAATAGAGCAACTCAATGAGAGAAATTCAAAGAGCCCGAAATAACCTAATTTTGATTTTTTTAATGTAATTAAATATTGAAAAAATGAGTTATGATCAAGAGAATAATTGTGGACAATGGTTAAATTTTTCAAAATGCCCATATAAAAATTTCAAATAAGGCCCCATTCTTCACTTGAAGTGAGGAGAGGGCGAGAAAAATAGAAAAGAGCGAACTAACTACTAAAACATAACTCTTTAGGTTATGGCAGCCCTCGTTGGTCCCACGAGATCACCATGACTATCAGAGTTCACCGTTAACAAAAAAGATCACAGTCAACCATCAGAGATCACTACCGACCTCCAAGATCAACACCAACTATTCAAGGTCATTGTCAACCATCATTAGTGACTTCTATGCCTTAGTTATTCTTCTCAGGCAGTTGTTGCCCAATCTTTAATTTGTTATCCCACTGTATTTATCCCTAAATAAAGTGTCATTCTGTAATAGAAATTATATAGTGGGTTACATTAAATAAGTTAAACCTTCTGATTTTTTTTCTATTTTAATTTTTCCACATCAAAAATCTAATTCTCTTATATTTTTATCTATGATTGTGCTGAGCTAAAGCTTAAGGTTTTTCTATCATTGAGAATTGTTTAGCATACAACAATAATAATACTATGCCTTTTAGAAAGAATTGGAAAATCTTGAAAGATCTAAACATCATGAAGTTCTCTAGAAACCCTAACTTTGACAAAATAGCAATTATAAACAACATATTACCATGTTTCAATCAACTACTTTTTCATCAAGAGTTATTGATGCAAAGATGACCATTTGTTAGTTTTCCTTGATTAAAATATTAATAGCATTGTTAGTATGGAAACATCAAGGAGAAACTTAATTGGTTTGCCAATGAAAACGCCACCGGCATCCAAATGAGATTCGTGTCAATCTTCCTCATAAAAAAAACCTAAAAAAAGAATTAATGAACGATGATTATTTGTGTTAGATCGAGTTGAACATTTGTGCACATGTGATTAGTAAGACTGAGACTCAAACAAAGAGCTACTCTTATCTAAATAATATGATGGCAATGTTCCAAGAGAAAAGAAGTCATGAATGAACAAAAGCCAACATTAATAAGAGAGAATATATTAATGAACTATATAAATAATGGGGTGGACTACATATATGATTTGTCCTTTGGCATTATGGATGGAGTTTTAATAGAAACTCAATAATTAAAAGAGCTCATAATAGAGCATTATGGCGATAGGCAAACTTATGAAACAGGCTTTCTAAAACTATAATGTAGGCAGAGTCATTTCAAATAAATTACAAATGCATTATAGGAAGATATTAGGACTAGATTAAGCTTAGTTTCCAGAACATCAAAAGGAAAATACTTCTACGAAAAAAAAATAAATTTGCATCGCCGCTGGGGGGGCTTAATTTGTAAATATCAATGTTTCGGGCGTTCTGTCTGTAAGTATCCCTAAATAATAACAATAATGCCTCAACATAAACAAGAAGGAACCTTCAAACTGCATGAAACTACATAAAGACACTTGAAGTTAAACCATATAAAAAAAAATACAAATTGTTACACAGCAGAATGTAAACGCATAGCAGACAGGGCATGAGAAGGAGAATAGAGATTGTTCGCTTTGCTGACATTTAATGAGTAACATAAAATTATAAAGAACTTTTACAGATTTTCAACTTCAGGCTTTATTTTGTGCTCAAATTTAGAAAATAATGACATAATATAATGCTTGTATATGTTGATGAAATTTATTGCAATATAGATGTTGGGCTATTAATGGCCAAAATAAATATGAACAACAAAAAAATAAATAAATAAATAAAATAAAATAATCACAATGTTCATCCTAACTTCAAAAAAATCTGAATCACATAAGCATGCTATTCTTTAAGAAACAAAATTTTACATCGTTCTTCCTGGTCCTGCTAACTGCATTACAAAACAAGAAGAAATCATCCTTTATCTCAAAACAAACTCCTTTGCTGATCAAAATCCCCACAGCAAAAGCAAGCTACCAGAACTACCAGCTGGCTCAGAATCCAAACAAAGAATCCAGCAAAACCAACATAATGCCAGAAAAGATCAAATAAAGAAATCAACTTTAAATTAAAACAAGAAGAAAAAAAAGAAGAAGAAGAAAAAAATTGTTACACTGAAGATGCATCGTCATCCTCATTCTCTCCGATAATTTCAGCATCCTTCTCCTCGTCGTCAGAGAAGCTCCGTCTCTCAAATCTCGCTTGAGCCGCCACAAATATCATCTTCTCCGCTCTTTCAGATGCCAGCCTCGACCGCCGCGCCACCCTGAGAAGATTTGGGCTGCACCTAACACGGCAGGCTGTGGCGTGCAGAAAGATAAGACGCACGGCCACCCTGCCCAGCGATCTTAGCTCACTAAGACAAGTTTCCCACACCAATCTGCTGCTCTGCGGATTTGCCACTCTCATCTTGCCCGTTGCAGGATCCACCTGCTTCATCTGCACGGCTTGGGCATACAACGGGTCTAAGCCATCTGTTCTCCATTTCATCAGCTCCATGAGCACAATGTGAGCTTCTTCCCTCGAAACCAGCCGCGTTATTAATCGGTCGACATCCTTCTCCTGCTCCGGCGTCAAGAATTTAAATGGAGGAAGGTACTTGCCGCTAGCATCCTTTGTTAGATACAACGGATCCAATATGAACGCCGCCGACCACGCCGGATGGTAGTTCTTTTTGAACCGCCGCTCGACAATGCGTTCGACGTCGATGGCGGCTTCAATGTGGAACTTTGCAAGCCAAGTCTTCACCTTTCCGCGGAGCTCATCCCAGAGAGGCAGGCATTGGCCGATGAGCGGCCGCTCTGCTTCCATTTCCTTTGACATGGTCTCTACCAGTTTCACAAGAGAATGAACGGCCTGCAATTCGTTCCAGAACCTCGCGTCTCGAATCAAGTCTGAAATCTCCCTCGCCATCGAGTCGTCCAGGCAGAGGAGCTTGAAGTCCTCATCGAGGATGGCGAGTTGCAGGGAATGTGAGAAAAATATTAAGTCTTCCAAGACAGCGTTGAAGTTCTGGGAATGGAGAAGACGGGAATGGTTGAGTTCCTGAAGCTGATATTTCTGCAGAACGGCGCGAGCTAATGAATTGGTATTGAAGAATTCAACGAGGCGGGAGGATTTCGAAGCGGCGGAATGAAAAATGTGGAGGTTGCGGGTGAAGTCTTTGATAAGGCCATGAAGGCCCTGGAGCTGGCAATGGACGTTCACCATCCAGTGATTCTGCGTTTCGAGATTGCGGAGTGCCTTTGACTTGAACCGGTCGGCAACAATGCCAGCGCAGCGGTGGGCTGCGCCGCCGGAAATCTTAGCTACTGCATCGCGGAAAACGTCTTCAGCATAGTCGGAAGGAGCGCGAGAAGTGGAGACAGTCGCACGGTGAAACACGGTGGTGCCATTGGGGAGATTGACGGCGAGGCTGAGCAAGCTCTGTTCTGCATCAGGTGCAGTGTTCCACCCAGCGGAGTTGAGCTGGAAGTAAAGTGTGTCGTGTGAGCGGGCGGCGGACTCAACGCTAGCATCGTGGAAACGGGAGTCGAGGATTGGGCCGAGGAGAGCTCGAGGAGAGAGAGCGGGGAGGCCGACTTGGTGTAAGAAAGCGCGGAACTTGGGGTGATCGAGGGACGAAGGGGAAGCAGCGCCACCGGATTCAAAAAGCCAGTCAGCGAGGAGAGAGAGGGCGATATCAGCGAGAGGTTTCGCCAGTGCAGGGCCAGGCGAGGCTCCCTTGGGGCTTTTTAACCGCTTAACGCTATCTTCGAGCATGGCGAGCGCGCCGAGGTCCTCCTTTCCTCCTGAAAGTGCAAGTCGATGGTGGGGCGCCGGGAGAGCGGGAAGCCCCGGCAGCGGCGGTGAAGAGGAAAAAGGTGAGAGCATGGAGTCGGAGGGAAGTAAGGATTGGCGCTTTCTGCATGGAGGGAAGGAAGAGATAGGCGTTGGGGCAGAGGAGAGCCCGACAGAAGCAGCGGCGACGGCTGCAGCAGAGGTGAAATTGGGGCAAGTTCCGCGCTTGAGGTGCTCCGAAGCGGTGCGGGAGGGATTAGAGGCGGAGAAAAGGGCGTCGCAGAGAGAGCAGCGGAGCTTGACAGCTTTTGGTAAACTAGAATCGGAGCCATGGACGAGCAACGGCTCTAAATGGGCCCAATACCAAGCTCCTTTCCCTTTCATCGCTTTAGTCCGCACGGAAACAAGGGCTTCGTAACGCCTACTCGCCGTCCTTGCAGTCGCCTCCACCGTAGCGGCTGACGACGATTCTCCGGTCGCCAGAGCGTTCGCAGCCGCCATGATAAAACTCCCTCTTTCCTTCACTTACAGCGAAAAAGGAGGCGCCTTTATCGCCGTATAATCCGACGTTGATCACCTCCTTCCGTCTCCAGGATCGGCGGCTGCTGGCGCACATTCAATTTGAGGAATCCAGCGGCGGCAGCCGGAGCTGCGCGCCATCCCGACTTCCCCTGCAACCTTTTTTTTCTTGAGCTTTCTGTTCTCCTTCTCTCTGCTCCACTGCAGGTTTTTTTAAGGGGCTTCTTTTTTATCTGCTCGTGGGTTCTTACTCGCAGAGCTTTCAATGGCTAAAAAATAAATAAAAAAGGAAAAATGAAACTTGGATATAGAATAGCGAAGGCGGAGGACTGGAGATATCTGTAGATTCTCTGCGCTCACTGGAGGTTCTGAGTTTCTGAGGACCTGGTTAAAGAGAAAGGTTGACCGATCTCCCTCGCTTTAGTGGATTTCCTTGAATGTTTTGTACAAAGGTTTGGAAGTTTTGATTGTCTTGTATTGATCTCCTATTGTATGCTACCACATAATCATGAATATTTGCGCATCAGCAGCTGCCATTTTTGAAGTATTTTGAAGGTCCTACGCATTTTTCCAACCACTACGGCTCCACCTGCCTCCTCTCTTTTTTTTTTTCTATTTCTTTCATTTTTTTATGATGAGGACATTGCCAAATTTGATTAGATAAATGTAAGAATAGTTTCAATTATGAAACCAAATTAAGAGCTGTAAAAGAGAGATACATTGTCAATGTGGCTCTAGAATAAGGAAAAAAAAAAGAAAAAGAAAGGAGAAATAGAAATCCCCTCAAAAATCAAGAGGCAAAAATGAAGCAAAAATTCCCAAAAGTCGGTATTTTTAAAAAAGATCTACATTGGCTTGGGCTTAGAATAAGAAAATGAGTTGAACAAGTAAGATTGCACAAAGAATGAATATAAATTAGACAATAAAAGATAAAATTAATACATGTAAGATTGCACAAAAGATCCCAAAAACATCATTTTTTTAGCTTTAGATGAAGCAAAATTGCCATCATTGCTCATGAGCAACCAAAAATCTAGAATATTGGCAAATCAGAGAAGGGTTTCTGTGAAAATCTAAAAAAATAGAGAAAAAAATGTCCATAACAATACATTTTACTATTTAGGACAATTAAAAGGAAGCATCACTAATACAAATTACAATACATTTTACAAATTGTTATATGATACTTTATTGCAAAAGTCTCAGAGGACTAGCTACTCTATTGACATTGTAATATACTTTTCTATATTAGTTTATCATACCCTTTTCAACAAGACTTGAAAAGATAACTAAATTGTTGACACTACCAAATCATTTTTTAATATTTAATTTATAACAAAAAAAAATTACTTGAGGGTTGTGGGGGACTTGAAGCTATGAGTGAGATCACATGCAAGGCCAATATTATTTTAAGTAGTCTATCCTATTTAGCCTATAAGCTATTTTTTAGGCAATTACATACAGACCACCCAAAATTTGCTATTTATAAATTCACCTTTATCCTTCATCCAATTTTAAAATTCTCAATCAAATATCAAAATTCATGTTAAACCCCCAACTGATTTTTTTTTAAAAAATAAAATTCTCAATAGTTAGATCGTCATATGCGTAAATACATTGGTTCTATACTTCAAAAATCCTCTGTGAGGTTAACTTGTAAATATCAATGTCTTCGGGTGCTCTGTGTGAAATTTGCAAATATTTCACCCTAAAATTTCATTTTTAACAAACACAACATCTTACTATGTATGAAAATATGTATTTCACAGTTGAAAACGTGATTAGTGCTATTTTTTATTGATAGAAAAAATTGGACGTTGTTTTTGTAAAAATAAAAGTTTTAGTGTG
>NEWO01000114.1:1223553-1303560 GCA_003013225.1 Phalaenopsis aphrodite
TTTTTACAGACACATCATTTTACTTATGGATGAAAAGATACATTTGACTATTAAAATATGATAATCAGTGCCACTTTTCATATGATATTTGTATAATTAAATATAAAAAGTTTTGGGTGTTAAGTACATAAAAGCCCCTTCACTAAAATACTAATTTAATTTGAGGGAATTATATATATATAATTTTCTTAAGTGATTGAGCTATAAAAATTGCCAATTATTAAACTTAAAATTTACTATACTCCTTAAATCTTTTTTTTTTCTCTGCTAAATTACATAGTTCTGGCATTTTTGACTTTATGGCCACTGTCACTTAAGGAGGAAATCATTGAAAATCAATCTGATTTTTAATATTAGTACTTAATCCCCTGGTCATTTACATATATAACTCCCAATTCCTACATAAAAGAAAACAAAAAAAATAAAAATAAAAAAAAACACCAAATTCCCATATTTATACATATGCAAGATCTTAACTTTAATTTTACATTTATACCACCCAAATCATTCATATCAAATAAAAATACCATTATTTTTAAATTTTAAAAAAATGAAATACCGTTTTGCTTGCCTTGGAAAAGTGGTTGTTGGACTCGTATTTGTTCTTGTATCACACTCCAAGGAATAGAACATTAAGAAGGAGCGGGAATAGAGGAAGATTGATCGGAATAAATGAAAACAATTTCCAACTTTGTCGGGGCTTACGATCATTTAGAAACTAAACCACACCAACGGAATAACAGGGTCACACAAATTCGGGATAAATCAAAAGAAAATCTAATTGAAAAGAAGCACAATCAAAGGAAATCAGAAAAGAACACATGAATTTTGACATGAAAAACCCCAAGAACAGAAAAAAACAATGTGTCATACCACCAAAAAATTCCACTAGGAAATCAGAGAGTTTTATAGAAAACTCATACAAATTTTCTCTTTATACACAAGAAAACTTACAAAACACGGTTCACAATCTTCCTTCTCCAATCCGATGCAAGAATCACGCCAAAATACCAAAGTCCACTTCTTCGACTCTTCTCACCTTCACCAGAAGGAACACAATCGAAGAACTCAAGAAGAAAAACCACCTTACAGCACTTATGCCGCTTGGAATGGAGATTTAAAATTGAAATCCAATGTAAACTGCTATGGGTGCATAAGCGTCTGGATTTGGCATCTAAGCGCCTTGCTTTCTATATCGACGTCTGATGTTGGGCACATATGTACCAATAGGTTGGCACATAAGCGCCGATCTCTCTGTATCAAAGCAGCGCGACAGTGGGAGTGGGCCCATAGCGCCAGCTTTTCTGCAGCTCACACTCAAGTGGGTGCTTATGTGCCCACAACCCGGTGCATATGTGACGGGTGCTCTATCCCTATAAGTTGCTCTCCAAATCAGTCTCCACACCACAAAGTTAGAGAGAGAGAGAGAGAGAGAGAGAGAGAGAGAGAGAGAGAGAGAAAGGACTAGGCAGCTGGACAACCATACAATTGAGTTAAAACAAGAACAAGCAGCATGAGGGCAATCATATAAGCGTTTTTTCTTTGCTCTAGTGAGTGGAAAATCAGGAATGTAATTGAAACTTTTTGAGAGAGGGACTTTTTTTACATTTAGTATCCCTCAATTTTTAGGATTTGCCTTTCATAAAATGACATATTTAGACCAACACTATTGGTGTTCTTTTAATGGTAAATTAAATTTAATTTTACGTAGAATACTATTTCCCTGATTATTTTGTAAATTTAATATTTTGAGATCTATTATAAGCCCCAAGACTTTCCATGCTTTTCTTCATTAAACCCCATGACTTTGAATAGCACGAGTCAAGAGGTGCAAAAATTGAATCCCATACGCTAATGATCAGAGTAATTCAATCCCATAATTTAATTATATTTGTGAGAGCCAATCGTTTCCTAATGCGGCCCACCTCGACCTTATTGATTGAGAGCTTAGGCTTCCGATCAAAAGTTTATGAGTATGAGGGTTGTTCATGCATAATATGATCATGTGATTAAATTAAGCTTAAAGTCTGAATCATTTGACATTTCATTACCAACACATTTTTACAATTATGTAACTAGAGTCAATATTTATATCAACTTTGCTAATCACCCTTTTATGTGAAGATTGGAGTAGCTTTCTATTAAACTTTGCTCTAATGTAATTGTAAATAAAAAAGGTGACAATGCAGATATTGAGGAGGTCCAACAATTAAGAAAGGAGAAAGTAAGGCAAACGAGGATTCATTAATAGAAGACAAATCCAAAGGCTGACCTAGCTAGGAGAAGAAAAAAGAGAGCAATCGAATGATCTGAAGCTGGACTAATCAAACTAAAGCAAGACAAATAAGCATCCAAACACACCAATACAAGAAAGCCAATCAAAGGCATCAATCTACCATCTGGTAAAAGAATCTTGTTCCTTACTATCACTTGCAACCGTCCACGAATGCCCCCTTGGCACCCTATCAGAGGCCAAGAATAGGCAATAAAATAGAGTCTTTAGTCATCTTACAGATTCTTCTCTTCAAGGAACAGGTTATCTATCGTGTTACATTGATCTCACCTCAATAACCTAGTCTCGCCTCGCGACACAAGCTCCTCATCCTTGGATCGAGAGTCGATAGCTATCCTATATCAACCGACCAGTCAAGCCTAGCCGATAGAATCAATCTCGCCAACTTGAAGCTAATCAAGGTCACCCGACAAGCAACGCTGGCTCAGTCTAGCCGAGCCAAAGAGCAGCTGAGCGATAAACTCATACATGTAAAATACCTAAAATATTTTGCATATTCCTCATTAAAGAAGGTGAAAAAATTTAATATCTCTACATTGTACATTTGTATTTCTTCGCACATAAATAGAGAGATGATCTACGTATTATTGTTTAATAGTCTTTCTCTCACACACACATTTCTTTCACTCAATTCTTTGGGGTGTGATTCACGGACCAATCAAGATTCAATAATAATAAAAATAATAAGGATATATGCCATTTATATATTAGACAATCACTCGATCATCATAGAACTATTAACACTGATCACACTAAATTAGCCCTTTCACTTCACAAGCAGAAGTATTTGGATCTCTCACATAAATAATACACCCCTTATGCATATTTATACTTTTTTTTTCTTTTTTCGTATTGCAAAAGTATATATATGTGACTAATATATTAGTAGTTAAATTTATTTTTACTTAAAAATTTAGGAGAAAATATTGCATTAGGACACTATAGGTGCGGATTTGTTGTATTCTGGTAGTATTGTGGTGGTATTGCAGTACAATATCACCACAAATACCACAAGAATACTACTGTAGGTGTTATTATATTGGTATTTTGGTGATATTCTGATGATATTGTGGTACAATAATAACAGAATACAATCAATCCACACCCATCTCATCAACATTTAACATTTTCTCAAATTTTGGGCTCATCATCATAAGATATCGAATTTAATATTTTAAAGAAATATTAATTACAATTGCTCAAGTTAAACTAAATTGATTATTTGCACCTACCTTATCAGAGTGTTCATCCAAAATTATGGCCAGCATCACTTGCATCTTTATTGCGTGCATTAATCGTGCTCAGTGGTTAATTATTGTTTTTTACTTATTTTCGCCACATGGAGGTTAATGAAAATTAAATAAAATTCCTGAAAATAAAATGCAACTAATTATCATTTTAAAAAAAAATTAAATTGATTTAATTAAATTAATACTATAAATAATATCTCAGTTCTCAAGAAAATAAAATTGAAACTTATTTTATCGTGGCAGTAATACACGTGAATTTTTTTTGGGGATTTTCTTATGTTTTTACGTATAGGGTTGTCAAAACGGCTCGTTGTTCGCGAACAACTCGTGTTCGGCTCGTTCGCTAAGTTAACGAGCCGAACATGATTGTGTTCGGCTCGTTTTGGCTCGAAATAGTACAAATTAATTATATACATATATTTGATGAGTAATCTATTTTAAAGATTTAGTTGACTACAAGACTACAAAGATTTATAATCAATTAAAAGTATTAATGAAGAAAATAGAATCAAAATTATTAAATTAGATTCAAATGATGTTTTAAATATTGCCCCAATCCTTAACATCCGATGACTACGTGATTAGGGTTGTCAAAATGACTCTTTGTTCGTGAACGGCTTGTGTTCAGCTCCCTAAGCAAACGAGCCGTACACGAACACACATTTTTGAGCTCGAAATACAAACAAGCCAAACACCCCTATTTATGCACGCAACACTTCAACTTTATATTTCACATTTTATCCCCAAATCTTTTATATCATATCAAACATGCTACTATTTAACATTCAAAAAATGAAATAGACATTTTCATCTATTTAAATATATATCAAATATGTAAAAAAAAAAATATTTATGCCTTAGAAAAGTAAATCAATAAAAATTGAGTGATATGGTTATATCTCCCTTCTTTTTTTAAATAATAGCATATAAAAAATAAATTAAATTTTATATTACATCAATTTTAAAATAATTATTAAAAAAAAAACTTGATATATGAAGATTTATCTACCCCTTTTACAAATCCAATGATTATATAAATGATATAAAGAGAATTTGCCGTCCCGACAATGAAAATTGCATTGTTGTTGCCATGTAAAAATACGAATTTTGGCTTTGGGAAAAGGGCGACTCGGAGACACCGATGCCACCGATGCCTTGAAATAATTTTCGGCACATGTTCGTATAAGAAAATAAAGAGATTTTTGTCCCCCCCTCCGTGGTATTTTTGCAAATAAAATAATATTAGTAAAAATAACCTGCCGACGGTAAGAAATTATCAGCTAGAAATAAAAAGTAGGTCTACGTTGAACAACTTTCAATTTCATGCCCGGATATGCTGTCTATTAATTTCAACAGTTTTGAAAATTATGGCATCCACCATCATTCTAGCCATCTCTCTACTTTCTATTGTGCTCCAGCTCTGATTTTTATCTTATTTTTTGTAAAAAAGTTAAATTATTTAGTTGTGGGGATTTCATGTGTACTTCACATATGCATATGATAAGAAAATTATTTTATTTTTATAGATTTTTGGGGAGATTGCATGGTCTATTTAATTCGAATCTATCAAGCTGTATGTTGACATTAGATGGAATGGATCGCTCCCTCCCCCAGTTGAGGAGACCGTATGATCTCAACCTTGAACTAATCTGATAAACTTCATCGTTCTAAGTCATTATTAAGTTTTGATTGGGTGATGGTGATAATTGTCAATGATACGCTTTTTGGGAACTCATGAAAATCGGGGTTGAATGAAGTACATAAATAAAAATTATTTTGATTAAATCATTCATAATGATTTAAGAAATGTGAATCTAAATTTTGAGCTGTTGAAAAATAAGAAATGTAAGAACATCATCATATTGAGATGTTAGTCTTTCTGAGAGCATTTTAAGAACACTATTAACTTATTGATTTTAATCGCTTAAAAGCCTTAATTAATAATTCTAGAATAGTAGTGAGGCCAAATTAGAGGTTACAAAATGAACATAATGTTATACCATTTTATAACAAATCATCACTTGTATAAAATGGTCAATTTAGAGGTCAAATTAGAGGTTACAAAATGAACATAATAGTGAGGCCAAATATGATAACTGAGATTTCAGGAATTAAATTTATTCAAATGGCTCAGAATTAAATAAATAGTTAAGACGTCATACATTTGTCGAATGATTGTGATTAATAAAATATAAGGTAAATGTTAGAATGCTAAAAAAGTTTTTATATATCATCCAATGATTCATGTATACTTTAAATACATAATGAATGACTAATTTATTAAAAACATATTAAGTATTACTCTCATATTTTTCTTTTATTGTAGAGTGTACTTAATAGTGTGATGTTATGATAAATATTAACCAAAATAAGATATGAATAAATTATCATTCTCATCTGAAGAAGAGAAAAGTAAGTAATTTATGTGTTTGTGGATTCTAAATAATAATAATAATTTTGATTTCATAGAGCAAATTCTATTGAGCCCTACTCTAATTTTGACATTAACTTTGGTCTAACTTGACTCTAAATTCTTGCAATGGTTATAACTGTGCATCTTTCACTCCCATATATTCTTTTCATTGATATGTCATTTTAGCAGGAGCATTTTATTTAGAGAAATTTGATCATCTAATAATTTTGAGGTTGTGAAACAAAGTCAAGTGCTAAAAAAAAGCATTGACATTTTATCATTCCCATTGGATGAAAACTTGATTTTATTTGGGTTAAGAAACTTAAGATTGATTTGAATGGAATGAATAATTCAATATCAAGGATAGGGTTATAATATATAGTTCCAAGCTTTGAAGTACAACAGTGTTCCATTCAAATCACATTATTCTTATTTAAATAAGAATCACAAGGTATTTGACTAATAGCTTAGGGTCATACAATATCTAATATGATACCAAAGATATTCAAAACCTCTTATATGTGGTTAAGATTTTAAAAAATCATCAGATTGACAATTGAATCATACATTAATACAATGATTAGCTGAGATTAATTGAAAAATTGCCCTGTAGTAGAGTTTGATAAGTCAATTAAATGGAATAACTTCACCAAATTATGACCATTAAAGAAAAGTTAATTTTACCATAATTTTAAGGGTGTATAAGTTCAATTATATTGATTTGTTGTTTAAATATATATTTTTAATATAATTTTTTGCAATTTATTGTGTGCAAGAAATTTAACTACGGTAGAGTGATAATATAATGTTGTAGTGTTGCACGAAGATTCAAAACACACAAATAAAATAAAAGTTGGTTCACGATTGTTTACGTGGAAAAACTTTATAAAGGGAAAAAATCACGGGGACTAGTACATTTAAAATCATGTACTATTTAATCAGAAATATAGAGGTTTGCTCTTCACCTAGTTTAAAGAAGATGTGATTATAAAAAAAGATTTTTATATTTTTATACTAATTATTTTGGCGATAACAACCATAATTGAACTACTAGAACTGTATTTTGTGGCTATAATAATAGTAGTTGGCCACAAAAGTTTTATTTGGTGGTTATCATAGTCAAAGCTAGTTGTAGCAATTATTGATAGTCAAAGTTGCAGTTGGTGGAGGTCAACAGTGATTGTTTGATAGCGAGCTTTGGAGATCTCTTGTGTTTGGTCACGATCTTGGGTGATCGGTGACAGTCACTAGAGATTTAGTCTGTAAGCTTTAGTGGGGTCTTATTTGGAGTTTTTGAGATGGATACTTTGGTAAATGTGATCAATCTCCCACAACACTCCATTAAACTATCAGCATTGATTCTCTTAATCACAAATATATTTTTAAAATTTAAGTATCTTAATGACATTATAATTGAATTAATGATCTTGGGCTCGCTGAATTCCTCTCATCGATATGCTCGATTTGCTTATAAGCATGCAAAATTTTAAAATTGTTTGGCTCGCCAATTGATGTACCAAAGTTTTTAAGTGTTTGAAGTAGGATTATTTGAACTTGGCTTAGATCACCTTCAGTATTATTCGGTTCGTACAGTTGCGACTCCCATTTTGATTATAGTTTTGCTAAAATCGGGGCTCAGGTAATATTGAGTCCGAATTTGAAATGTGTCTTGCTCAAAAAAACTTTAAGATTCATTCTTGCTGATAAAAAAATTATTGACGGCACATTGTGTGATATTATATAGAATTATACATATATATATATATATATATATCATATCATATCATATATCTACATTGTTATCCTATTATTTAAATAAATACAGAACAATTTAAGGAATTACAATATCATTATAATTGAACCCTAATCCAGCTTTTGAATTTGAACATTTTTTTTGTGTTCTAATTTAATACATGATGTGACCTCCAAATCCTCACTCATGATTACTAAATTAAAGCTTACACAAGAATAACTAAATCTTATCGAAACTAACACACACACCCTCGACTCCGATCTGGACAGGCAAGCACAACCCTAGACTACATGCTACCACCAAACTTTGTATTCTAGACCCCATCAAATAGGTAAATTAGCACATAACTCCCAAAATCAATAAGCCTGTAATCAGCAAAAAGTAGGTACGTGACCACTCTACATAATTATTCTTCTGATATTCCTCTCTACAATATATAGCTTCAACCAGCTCTCTTTATTCCTCTCTACCACATAGCTATTACCCGCTCGGAAATCACATAAATGTGCAGTAATTCACCGTTCCCATCAATTAAGGCAAATACAGCTCAGTTCTGGGACCAAGCTTTCTCCGTACCAATTTGCAATGTAATACTCCAAAATCTACAATCTAATTCATATATTTACATAATCATTTTATTTATTGCAGTTTCATGAACAAATCAATTAAGTTTGCATACATATATATATTAATTTAATAGTATATTTTTGAAAACGGTAATCATTATTATGATTTATATGGGAGCATTAAAAATATAATTATGAGGATGTACGGTTAAGAAAATGAAATATCGATGAGTAAATTTGTGTGCAATTAGGGCATGCTCCTCACAACGTCAACAAGGAAACATGGCTTGTCCTTCCCCCTCAATCTTGTGCAGCCACATAATGAAACAAATCATCACTTGTAGTTCTTTATGTGATTGGATCTGCCCCCAGCAATAGTCCATTGATAATCCATCTTTGCATCCTTCTTGAGTGTCATCATTTGGCTAAATTTTTCAAGCAAATATCTATCATAAATTTTGAGTAAGATGGTAGAAATTTTTAATTTTGAGCTCTGTAAAATCATCTTTCAGAAGTATATATTGATGGTGCTCGAACGAGTCCTTCTTGTAACTGATATGCCTCTTCATCTGACATTTCACGTAGCACGGCAATTGGCATATATATTTGAGGTCAGTTGAAATCAAGTCATAATCTTAATGATAGCTAATTAAAAGTTACTTAAAAGGATGTAGAATGATAGTTATAAGTACTATTTTCACGAGAAGTATTGGATCGAGATTAATTAATTATTAATTATTTTTTTAATTAAGAGAACAAACATTCTCTCACTTTTTTCAAATTTTAATATTAAATCGAGGAATAAATTCATAAAGTGAGAATTATCTTCCATATATCACAAAATTTTATCCTTTATTTATTTTTGTTCAAGGAGCAGAAAAACTATTTGAACAAAATTTGATGTTAATTGCATTTAACTTTTTGTCAAGTTGAAAAAAATTAATTTATATAAAATATAAGATTTTATTAGTACTAGTAAATTTAAATAATTTAAAAATAAAATTTTAATTTATTTTATTTTGATTGTATTTTATGTTAATAATTCATTCTGGGAGTCCAGTAGGGCTTAGGCTAAGCTTGACATATTATTTAAAATTATTATTATTATTATTTTTCTTGTAGATGAACACTAGTATAAATTTGCTCATGTTTCACTCCTTTTGATTCAAAAAAAAATTAAGAAAATAATTCTCGTAAATCTCATAAATCTTTGTAGCTTTGTATCATTTCTTAATAATTTAATTGACTTAAAAAAATTATAATAAAATAAAATTATTATTTTAAAAAATATATTAAAAATTTTTAAATTCTATTTAACAAAAAAAAATTAATATAAATACTATGATTTAAATCTCGCCCTTATTCTTAACATTAGCAGTGTCAAAAATTGACCCGACATTCAAACAAAACTCAAACTCGACTCGAAAAAGCCAGGTTAGAGTTGACCCAAATATTTTTCGAGTTGGGTTTGGGTCGGGGAACTCAACCCGTTAATTATTCGGTTGGGTTCGGGTTAGCAGGTCAAGCTCAGGTCCAAGCTTTAGGTTTCGTCTCATTTATTATTCAAATTGGGTTCAGATTGACCTGAATTTACAAACTAACAAGAGCTAAGCCTGAGCTCCTTTAAGCTCGACTCTTTCACACCCCTTCTATATTCATTTTAAAGAGCATTTCATACATTTTAATTGTTTAAATCAGAATATTTGAATTTATTTTTGTGCGATCATATTTAATTAAAGGTGAACAATGGGATAGATATTAGTCCACTCATTGTCTTGTCATGCCCCTTATATATTTGTACAAGGACATTTGCATCTGCCCAAATGAATTATTTTCTGCCCATATTAGTACGGACTAGCAATTTAAAAGTAATTAATGGGCCCACCACCTTTGTATTTGGTGTAGTGGTTCTCTGAGTGGGCCCATGACTAGGTTTGCTTTGTTCATGTCATGAGGTAGCCGCTACAAAAAGTAGGGGAAAGGAGAGCCTTTTGAGCCTTTTTTTTTCCCATTTGACTATGTCATGTACTCCCCTTGACTTTTGATCTTTTACGTATAAATAACGTGCAGGTATTTATGTTATCATTTTTTAATGCATTCACATTAATTACAAGAAAAGAATTATATGATACATATAAATCTTATTGCTAGTATTTATGTTATCATCTTTTAATACTGTTATTAGGATATTGGATGTAAATTTGTGTCTGGAGTCAAATGAGCACTTGTCACGTGACAAGTGTGTCCCACTGTAATATACTGATTATGTAGGTTTTATAGATGATGGGTCCCACTTACACGTGATACGTGCTCATTGGACACCAGATGCAAATTTTGTGTTCAGTTTCATGATTGAATAATTTTTCCATCATTAGAGGTTTCATTAAGACACATGAATGTTCATGAACAGTTGTATGATTAAAAGATTAATATGGATAATTTAATAGAGTGTTGAGCTTTGGTTTAAATGATCAAAATACTCATCTCCAAAAATTTACACAGATCTTAGTGGCAAATATTTGAATGTGGATATCAAAAAGCTCAAGAAGAAATATCCAAGGCTTTCTATACATTACAATATTTTTACCTGTATCAACTATTGTTATTGCTAAGAGGGTAGAAGTTGACCATCAATATCAACTCTGCCACCCATCGTCACCAACAAAGGCCAATACCCACCATTGGTATTCACCATTGTCGTTGAGATTGAAGCCAACCTCAGTTGATTTTTATCATCATCAATAAGATCAATTTTCAACACCAATCTTATAGGCGATTGTCATCAAAATTATAATTGATATATCTCATCCTCAATGCCAATAGCTATCATTGTCATCAAAACAAATGTGTCACATAGCAAATGCAAATGTTCTTCACCACTAACAAGATAAATGCTCATGATTGACACAAACATCAACGTATGTCATCTCTTTTAAGATTGATGACATGCTTATTAGTTGTCTACCTTCTCTATGGCAATAAAAATAATTAAGTAAACCATTCTTGACATTACTTTTGATGTTGTATGTGTAGGATGCCCACCTGAGCGCATTGGGACCATGATTCACATGTGTTATTTCCAGAAGCTGAAGACTGTCATCAAAATCATAATTGATATATCTCATCCTCAATGCCAATAGCTATCATTGTCATCAAAACAAATGTGTCACATAGCAAATGCAAATGTTCTTCACCACTAATAAGACAAAGGCTTATGATTGACACAAGCATCAACGTATATCATCTCTGTTAAGATTGATGTCATTCTTATTAGTTGTCCACCTTCCCTATGGCAATAAAAAATTATTAAGTAAATCATTCTTGGCATTACTTTTGATGTTGTATGTGTGGGATGTCCACCAGAGTGCATTGAGACCATGATTCACATGTGTTATTTCCAGAAGCTGAAGACTGTCATCAAAATCATAATTGATATATCTCATCCACAATGCCAATAGCAATCATTGCCACCAAAACAAATGTGTTACATAGCAAGTACAAATTTTCTTCACTGCTAACAAGATATATGCTCATGATTGACACAAACATCAACGTATGTCATCTATATTATGATTGATGTCATTCTTATTAGTTGTCTATCTTCCCTATGGCAATAAAAATAATTAAGCAAACCATTCTTGGCATCACTTTTGATGTGGCATGTGTGGGATGTCCACTTGAGCGCATTGGGACCATGATTCACACGTGTTATTTCCCTGAGTTGAAGATATTCAATTTGAGACTCTTTGACGTGTATTAAAAGGCACACAACAGGAGGGGTCATTCTGCTAAACTTTGGTTTTTGCTAAGGCGAAGACCAATCAACATTTTGATTGTCGAACTACTATGATCGGACCAAAGGATCTCATTCGTTGTGTCGCGCTCGAATTAAAGTTAAATTAGCTCCTGTGAAGTTTCAACAACCCTTCCCAAAGCTAGGAGGACGCCACACCGCCGAGCTCCTCCACAAGATAACATCCTCATGCACCCAAGAATAGATGAAGATGAAGAAGAGGAGGATGAAGAAGGCGAGGAATAAGAAAAAGAAGAATGAAGGAAGCAAGCTCCCTGGGCCATCTTATCCTCGAAGATTTCTCTAATGGCCTCTTCAAGCACCTTTAAAGCCTTCCAAAAGCTCTCCTCGAAGAGATCTCCCTCTAACCTGAGTAGAAGAAGAAGAAGAAGGAGCAGAAGTGCCCGATCGGAAAAATGGGGAGTCGGTCGATCAAATGAGAGGGGGCTTAGGTTAAACCCCTCTTAACCAAGGAAATAACATTTTTGCCCCCCACAATATACCCACTGGATGCTTCTACAATAGGGCAAGATGGGTATTAGCCACCTAATTTCTATCCTCCTGACGCTCACAGCTCAAAACAGTGTCAAAATAGCCATTTTTGCAACCTGGAAAGTGACTCGCCCCTAAGCGCTGTGTCGTCTGGCGTTTGGGTGCCATTCTAGAGCCTAGACGTCAGTTAAGTCGTTAGGCACCTATGTGTCACACTGGGTGGCGCTAAAATGTTGGCTTCTCGAGAAAATGATGGATTTTAGCCTATTTTGGGCATCTAGGCGCCTGGAGACCAGCTCTAGAACGTCAATCTCTCGGATTTGGATGTCTACAAAGGCAATTTCAAGCTCCTAGGTGCCCAAGGTCAGTGTCAAAGCGTCAGTCTAACCTGAAACTCTGACTTTTGTCGGGAACACCCGATATTCTATTTTTTTGATCTGGAAGCTATGAAAGACTCCATATGAGTAAAATATAGTTTCATAATTTCAAAATGAAGTATTCTTGTTAGTCATTCATAAGAGAAAGCGGTGCCCATGAGCGTCCTAAACCGCAGTGAGGGTAGGGTGTCTTGAACCCTAATTTTCTCATAGTACGTGTAGGTGGGCTCCATGACTTTATTTGGCCATGGGAGGCTCTGGACGGACGTATGGTGACTTGTAATCATCAGTTTAGGCACTTAACATGTCTCACATCCTAAACAAACCCTTCCAAACAAGGTTTTTTTTGGTAGGGCTGAATTGCCGCCAACCCTAACTACTTTCCCCGAACAAGTGCCAGAGAGTCTTGAATGAGTGTCTGAGATATTGGATCTCACTTGTGACATCCAAAAATGATGCCAACAAGCCTTTCACCCAACTATAAGATAGAGGGAAAATTATTCAGCTAACATCGAACTCTAGAGCAGTGGTGGTGACACCAAGGAATCTTTTGAGTTCCTAAAAGTCTCCTCGCTTTTGGCCGTCCATTCTAAAGTTTGATTCTTCCTTAGCTCCTTATAAAATGTAGCTCACTTATCGCTCTATTTCGGGATGAAATGGGTGAGTTTGACAATTTAACTGGTTAGCCTCTTAATTACCTTGGAGCTCCACGGAGGCACATATTTAGGATCTTTTGTACTTTTTCAGGATTGACTTTCAGTCCTATGGAAGTTAGTAGGAGGTTGGGGAACTTTCCGATCAACGCTCTGAAGGTGCACTTTGAGGGCTTTTATCTCATATTGAATTTTTTGAGTGTTACGAAGTTCTCTTTCAGATCTTCGATCTGCTATTCAGTTGATTTACTTTTAACTAGGATATCATCGACATGCACCTCAATTTTTTTTTTCCTTTTTGATTAGGAAAAAATTACATTCATGAGGCATTGACAGGTTGCCCGAGCGCTCTTAAGCCATTTGTCGTTGGCCTTCTTGACTATCATAATGTTTGAGAGCCTAGTCGGGTATTGAAGATTATCGTCTTAGTGTGGTACGATGATTCAACACACACTGATAAGAGAGAATAAAATTTGTAATGATACCAAAAGTTTTTTATGTTAAAACCTCGTAAACGAAAAAAAACTACGGGGTCTGACCCAGTGAAGAGTTCCATTAAAAAAAAGATAATTACAGTTGAAACCACTTGTCCCACAGACAGAAATGGTTACTAGGCTTCCCAAGTTTCTTCGTCGATAAACAGATAAGTTTGTTGTAGGAATGGGCAGCGAGTGATAGCGACCAGTGGCGGTCAGTAGGTGATGGTCGACAGGTGGTGGTCGACAACGGTCAGCGGTGGTCGACGGTGGTCGGCGATTGTCGACGACTGTCGGCAATGATTAGCGACGGTCGGTGGAAGTCTATAGCTGTCGGCGACGATCAATGGTGGTATGGATGTTGTTGGACTCCACCTTCTTCTCAAAGTTTCAACTTCTTTGTCAAGCCTCGAGCTCTTCTCCCTCTTCTCATGAGAAGGGTAAGACTCTATTTATAAAGTTTTAGGTGCAATTAATGCAGAAATGTGAATCACTTTGATCGTTCAGCTCAAAGGATTCTCTCAATCAGATAAATTTTGATAGACATTTGAGCGCTTTAACAATGTCGGAATTGAGCAATTTTAGTCTCATTGGATTTGTCTTGCCGAGACGCTTGATTCGACTATGAACTCATTTGATTTGACATCCATTTAACCACCCAAATGTGTCCGAGAAAATTTTAAATATGGTTTAATGGCGTGATCAGGGCTCGATTTAGTTCATATTAGATTAATATTAGTACAATTGAGTTTGTCTCGTCGAGCCGGTCAGTTTGACTATATGCTTGCTTACATCAGAGCACTGAATGATTTTTAATCAAAGTTTGAACATTTTATGCCCAAAAAGTTGCTTCGAGATCCATATCAAGCCTCGAGATTTGTGTCGAATGATAAAAATTTTTTGGAGGTGTATCAATTAGTATAACTTTCAAAGTGACAGCGACACTAGAGCATGTTCCGAAGATAGAATTAAAATTAAAACATTCGATATATTTGGCCCCTTCTCCAATTAGCTCAAATTAGTTTCCTTCACCATAGGAAGGAAAAAAGGTTGAGCCAAAGCATTTTTAATCAAATTTATTACTAGAATTGGACTCAAATATGCTTGAAATTCAATAGATTTATAAGTTATAACAACTTTTCTTATTACTTTTTCTTATTAGAACATTCTCATATAAAGTATTCACTCTAAAGCACAATATCAATTGTACTTGACATTTATACCCAATTTTAAACCAATATATTTACACATCTACCAGGATGTAATTTAATGCCAAAATAAATATCTTATTAAGTAAATTTTTATAAGCTTGAGTCTTATAAGAATATCTAGGAGGTCATGTTGTGATGAGCATGTACAAAGATGGCTCTCATAGCTCCAAACACAAGCTTTATCTCTAATACTTCCCTTTCTCTTCATCCCATACTTGTTCTCCATGACTTGGAAAAGGAAAAAGAATCTTAAAGATACCTTTTGGATAAGAATCAATGTGTTTTCTAAGACAATTAATATTAATGATACTCTTATGAGTATAGTAATTAGTTGAATTCAAATAAAAAGTTTATACAAATACTTGATATAGTTGAATTCAATTGTCTAAATATTATAGAAAATAACCATAAAATAGTGTCATTTCTTATACTCTTTGTTGAAGATAATCTCCAAAAAAGTTACTCATATTGACATATATTAAATTATTTTAAAAATAATTAAGAAATTGTATAAATATTCTCTGATCACATGTTGCATAAAATGTTCAAAACAATAGAATAACTTAAAAAAATACTATATTGTATATATATTTAGAAATTATATTAATTAAATATATATTTAATTTAAATATAACTAAAGCCATCAATTACATTAGAGAAATTGTGATTTCTAGCAACATTTTAAAAAAAAAAAACATGTCATTTTATATAAAATATATATACTTTGATAAATCATATAATTTATCTTCTCATCTGTGTACGTATCAAGTATTGATATGTTATCGACATAGAATATAATAATGGAATCAACTAACTTTGCAATAAATTAATTCTGCAAGAACATTTTGATCCTCATTTTAATCATTCATAAAAAATTTCGCCATCTTGCACTCTACAAAATACAAAATACACCAACTAAATAGCTCTTTTACACAATAAGAGTATTTGCATCACTACATATACAACATATACCCTACAATATAAATCATTTAGGGATACAAGATTTTCTTTTTTGTCAAATCCCTTTACATAACATGACTCCAACCCTCAAAGCAGCACAACATCATGCATGTCAGTTCAACCAAGTCATTCCACCACTCTTTTTCTTCTTTTAATAGAAACCTATCATTGAATTTGCCACATGACTTGCATCTTCTATAGAGGCACAGCCTTTCCTAAAAGGCTTTCATTGACAAATAATCTCTCACTTCAAGCTTAAAAATCACTTTTTTAAGAATTAGAATTTTTAAATCTAATTCTAGTTTGAGCTTGAACTTAATTAATAAATCTAGTTAGAGCTCAAGCTCAAACGTGTCGATCGAACAAGTTCGAGTTGACTCATGAGCAGATTTGTTTATTATCAAAGAGAGAAAATAATATCAATTCAAGCTTGTACTGGAATAAAATGACAAATAAAATGCGTAATTTTAAGATAAATAATAAAAACTCATTTGATATAAAATATTTTAAAAAAAAAATTTTAAAGAAATAAAGAAAAAAATTTAAAATTTAAAGGAACCTGAAAAAAATTTAAACTAAGTAATTTTTAAAACAAACTGGCTCAAGGGTTAAAGAGTCAGGCTGATACTAACTTGAGCTTAGCATGTAGCACCCGAAGCTCTATTCACAAGCCACGTATTGAGCCTAAACCCGAGTCAGCATGGCTCAGTTACACTTGTACATGCCACTCAATTTCTCCGTTTATTTACAAATCTAACACTAATACATCACATTTTACATTTATGATATGCCCCATCTTTTTTAGGTCACATAAAAAATACAATCATTTTAACTTTTGAAAAATGAAATAAAGCTTCTCATGCATAGATAAAGTTATATATATATATATATATATATATATATTGTATACACCAAAACTATTGGAACGAATCTCAAAGAGAAGAAACGACCAAAAACAAAAAAACTTCCCCTAAGGGTAAACAATCGACCGACAAGTCACGACAAAACAGGTGAAGCTGCGTCTCTAAATCAGAGACAGATCAAAACATTGGAAATGGTCTCTCGCCCGATGGCGACAAGATTAGCCCAAGTCCTTGCAAATAAGGGGGTATCCGGCTGAGACAACGAGTCGACCAAGTAGACGAGACATAGACCTTGTAAAACTTGAGCCAAAGCGACAAGTGAACCACAGTTCACCCTACAAAAACAAAGCGACTCATCAGTCGATCAACCAACAGACAGAAATGCAGGCAGAAACCCACTGATCATGATTGGATGGTTGACTTGTTATTGCAGCGGCGGACGAGATCATCATTCTACCGAACACAAAGCACAGTCGCCTCACTTGGTCGCATTCTAGTGAATCGATCAACCAATTACCGTCATATCAAAATTCAAATTGTAATACATATATAGAATGAAATTTATACAATTTATTGGAGTATTAATTATATTAAAAACAATTTTTATAATTATTCTATTCTTTTTATAATTGTACCAAATACATTCTTATAAATAAGAGACAAAGGACAACCAAAGGGAGGCATGCATCGGGACTCTCTCGGTTCCCTCAACAATAACTCTTGATTCACTTTGTTCTCTTATTCACTCTTCTTAACTCTCAAGATGTGTTTACAAAAGACAATCTGAGATCCAATATATATATATATATATATATATATAAATAATTAGATGTTAGGCATTTAAATACATTGGAATTGAGTATTATGTACGTAAATATTCATCTTAGCGGGCCACATAACAAAGAAAAAAAGGAGGTAAAAAGAGTAGAAAAGGGGAACAGAAAAATTAAGTTCAAAGAGGCATGGCAGAGGAATCTCATGGCAACTGATGCTTTGTCTTGCCTTAATATGCTCTACGAAGTTCAGAATGATGGCTACAGCCTTTCCGGGCTTTATCACAGTCTGAAATGCCTTGAGAGGCACAGTGCATTGATTTAAGGCATGGTCCATTGGTCCATGCCACTATTTAAATCCAGTTTCGAAGGTATGAAACTTAATGACCAGCTCATGCATGGCACACCCCAAATTTTAATTTGATTGGTGCATTGGAATTGGGTTAACTTGGGCTCACATTTGATCCATCAAATTGAAACTTTTTTATCCAATCGAGTCACGCGGGATGTGCTACTATATGTGGACCATTACAACCAAGTCTACATACGACAATATTATAATGACTATACTTTACTTGGGGTACCATTATGTCAATATTGTGTGTAATATAAATTGTTTGCATGAGGCCGCATGGACCATATCGTTTTATGACCAGAGCCCTTCGCTTTAATGGTTGCCTCATGCTTGAAAATTTTTGGTGTGGTGATGTTTTAGTGTCTTAGGTTATTCGAATGTACACATACAAATAAATTGAGAGTAGCAAAAAACTATTTTTTATTTAATTATACGTCAATATTTGAGAAGAAAAAACATAGATCGACCTAGTTCTATATTTAAGAAACTTCATTGATATTTATGTTATAATTTAGCTATTTCCTGTGTTCATGACAAATGATGTCTCTTTATTAAATTTGTGGTTAGAGTTACGACTCTGTCGTCATGCTATTTTATTGAAGTTCTTAAGAGATCATTACAGTAGTAGATGGAATTAGCGTTCGATATTTGCATAGGATATTTCCCACACAAATATTTGCTAATTAGGAAGGACGGAAATCAGACAACTAAATTAGGAGTTTTCTATAATTAGAAGCTTCCTTATTTCCAATATATTTAGCTTGATTTATTTCCCTTTTAGTTGAATATTTAGATTAGAAATGTGTATTATTAGGTTACATAAAATAGAATATGCAGAATATTTTGTATCCAAAATAGATTGTAAGCTCATTATTTAATGAAATGAAAGCGAAGGGAAAAGGCATCGAGTCTATTTAGATTTCAGTCTATTTTCTCAAAATATTGACATCGTATCAGAGCCAAAATTTTGCCCTAACCACTGATAATAGTTAGAGGACCATCAAAACTCCCTTCCCACTGACCTTCTTGCGGGAAGGGAGGAACAATTTTTTTGTCTTATTCTCGCACGTCTGCTTTGTCTAAAACCATCGTCTTCTTCGACTGCGTCCATGACATCTTCAAGACAGTAAACTCCATCTACTTTGACTCCCACGACTCCTTCCTCACCTTCTCTAAAGAAGAAATCAAGAGCTTCTCTACAACCTCCGTTTCTGGTGATTCATACAACTCCATCAAGAATGTCATTCGACGGATGCAATCCGATCGACTCTTCTTTGATCCCGGGGAGACTAGCTCATCGATCATGGTGAAATTGAAATTGGCTGGTGAAGTCCTATTCAAACAGAGCATCGCGATGACCGTTGATTCGGAGGACCCTTCGAGGGATTTTAGGGTTTTGATGGAGGAGATGGTGGAGGCTAATAGGGTCAAGGAATGGGAAAAACTAGTTGAATTTTTTGTTCGGTTTCTTAGGGCGAATGGGAAAGAGAATCATGGTTTATATTTGAGACTTTTCTAGAGTTGCTTGTGGGACTTTCAGCTTCTTCTTCTTCTTTTGGTTCTTTTCTTCTTCCTCCTTTGTTTCTAGGGCTTTGGAGATTGAGGAATTGTAGGAAGAGTGCAAGTTCTGATGAATCCGTGGATAATACTTCGGTTTAGCGAAAAATTTTCTTCGATTTGCATGAATAAGTAGTATGATGAATTATGTGTTGAAGGAGATGAAACTTATTCTGAAATGCAAAATTCATTCATTGTGAAAAACAAGGATTATTAGGTTGAGAATGACTGTTATGTTTGTATTATTATTCGTCCGATTCAGATTTTCTTCACTAGCCATCGCTGCTTTTGTGCATCTTCGACTGCTTCTTACGCTTAGTTTAATCCGCCTTGGCTTCGGCTTCGACACTCATTCCTAGATCGATGGATTCGACTTCGACAAATCATAAATCTCTTAGGCTTCGGCAAAACTTTGGCTTCGACACTCTCAGGCTTTGGCCTTTCAAGCTTCGGCATTTTTTGGCTTCGTTTTTTTTTTTTTGCTTCAGCACTTTTGGGCTTCGGCAAGCGCAGGTTTCGACACCCTCAGTTTCGGCAGCTTGAAGATTTTGTGTCCATACAATGTTATCAGCTTCTTGTTGGAAAATTAATGCTTCCTGATCAATCAGCATAAATTTGAGGAGGAATATCAATCAAGAAGGACGGAAATCAGATAACTAAATTAGGAGTTTTCTTATTTCCAATATATTTATTCTGATTTATTTCCCTTTTAGCTGAATATTTAGATTAGAAATATGTATTATTAGGTTACCTAAAATAGAATATGCAGAATATTTTGTACCCAAAATAGATTGTAAGATTATTATTTAATGAAATGAAAGCAAAGGGAAAAGGCATCGAGCCTATTCAGATTTCAGTCTATTTGCTCAAAATATTGATAATATTAGCGTTAGATTTGCGGCCATTAAGCGACAAAAAATAATTTATGACAATTGCGTCAGAATTAGAGTCCTATTTGCTCAGGTATTTCGTCGGTATAAGGGTTCTGGAAAAGGCAAAACTTCTTTTAGATTTGCAACGAAAGAACCTTTCGCACTACTGTCGGCACTATTTTTGGTTAAGGAGTTGCCCGTTGAAAGCTGTCGGTCACCAAATTTGAAATCTCGTCGCCCGCTTCGGAAGGACGTTTTAATTTACATATGTATATAAGTTTAGAAAAATAGGAAATTAAACTAATCTCATATTTTTCATAGTTTAAATGAAAGAACATTATACCTCAAACAATGTATCTATTCCGAAAGATAAACACAATACCTGAGGGTGAGACTCATTCAAATAAACTAAGAAATATATGACATTTGTTTGGTCTGCGAAACCATTTTATTTGCCGACAAGTTTTTCCTATTTAATACGAAGAATTAAATAGGGTTTATATTAAGCTGGGTTCGGAAAAGCTTTCTATAAGGACAAGCCCCTATAGTTAATTACATCTTAGATAACCGAAATCACTTAAGAAAACTCTCGATAAAAATCAGGGAATGTTATCTTCAAAGAAGTCAAATGATAGGACTTTTCAACGAAATCAGACAAAGAGATGTGAAAGGGGAATTGTTTAAATTTGGAACATTTATTATAGGATCCTAAGGAGGAAGAACTAGGGGATATCATAGATCCGGAGGAGAACCTCGGTGACTTCTCAGTCTATCCTATTGTTTGGCTTCAGTTTCGAGAAGAAATTATTTAAGTGTTTTATCCTGTCAGTTTTATTAATTGAGGGCTTGCATTTGTGTGAAACGATCACACAAATAGCCTGAAAGATGCGAGGATTTAGGTCGTGCAAGCGACAACCCCAAAATCTTAAAGCGGGTTAGGGTTTAAATTGCGTAGCAGAGGTATACAAAGGCCTAAAGATAAATTGAATATTTATGTTGCATAAGCAAACAACCTCGAAATCATATGGAATGTTATTTAATTCTAAGGAAAGATATGTTGTTGTAGATCCTCTTGCTGTTGAAAATGACCGTGTTGCCCACAATGCTAACTCCAAGATCCTTGTCGCGATGAGTTCAAGCTTTCTAAAATGTCAAGTTATGATGTGAAATCAAATGTCCCTGTGGTTATGGTTCTTTAAATATTATAAAGCATATTAAAGTTGATTAGAGTGACACCGGTTAGGATCCTACGGTTTCCTCGTTATGGCACCACTATTTTTTATCGGATTCACTTAGTCTAAATGAATTTACTAAACTTAACTTAATGAGTTTCATACTTTCATTTAGATCGTGGGAAGCCTCGTTAGCAACCGTAGGTTACCTCATCCGAGGGATACCCGATCATCCGATAGAGACGTCTTAGTTTAGTTACAATTGTTGTTTTGTGATATTTGTGATTAAATTTTGAGTTGTATTATATTTTGAATGTTGTGGCGNATGAAAGAGCACTATACCTCAAACCATGTATATATCCTGAAAGATAAACACAATACCTAAGGGTGAGGCTCAATCAAATAAACTAAGAAATTTATTATATTTGTTTTGAAATTATTTTATTTGCCGAAAAGTTCCTTTATTTAATACGAAGAATTAAATAGGGTTTATATTAAGTTGGGTTCGGAAAAGCTTCCTAAAAGGGCAAACCCCTATAGTTAATTACATCTTTGATAGCCAAAGTCATCTAAGAAAACTCTCGATAAAAATCAGGGAATGTTATCTTCAAAGAAGTCAAAGGATAAGATTTTTCAACGAAATCGGACAAAGATGTGTGAAAGAGGAATTGTTCAAATTTGGAGCATTTATTATATGATCCGAAGGAGGAAGAATTAGGAGATATCATAGAACTGGAGGAGAACCTTAGTGACTTCCCAATTTATCCTTTTGTTTGGCTTCAGTTTTTAGAAAAAAATTATTTAAGTGTTTCATCCTGTCAGTTCTATTAATTTAGAGCTTACATATGTGTGAAATGATCACACAAATAGCCTAGAAGATGTGAGGATTTAGGTCGTGACAAGCGACAACCTCAAAATCTTAAAGCGGGTTAGGGTTTAAATTGCATAGCAGAGCTATACAAAGACCTAAAGATAAATTGAAGATTTATGTTGCATAAGCAGACAACCTCAAAATCCTATGGATATTTATTTAATTCTAAGGAAAGATATGTTGTTGTAGATCCTCTTGCTGTTGAAGATGACCGTGCTGCCCACAATGCTAGCTCCAAGATCTTTTTCGCGACGAGTTCAAGTTTTCTAATGTGTCAAGTTATGATGTGAAATCAGATGTCTTTATGGTTATGATTCTTTAAATATTATGGGGCATATTAAAATTGATTAGAGTGACACCGGTTAGGATCTTACGGTTTCCTCGTTCCGACATAACTATTTTCTATCGGATTCACTTAGTCTAAATAAATTTAATAAACTCAACTTAATGAGTTTCATACTTTCATTTAGACCTTGGGAAGTCTCGTTAGCAACCGTAGGTTACCTTCTCTGAGGGATTCATGATCATCCGATAGAGACGACTTAATTTAGTTGCAATTGTTGTTTTGTGATGTTTGTGATTAAATTTTGAGTTGTATTATATTTTGAATGTTGTGACGGTGAATTTTCTTTTGATTGATTTTAGTTTTGATTTTGGTTTTGCAATTATCCTAGCAGCTTTGATTTTCATACAATGTGACATCGTTGTTTAACATGCGAGTTTATAAGCATAAAAGTACAATATAGAAAGTACGAGAAAAGAAAGCACTGTAAACTGTAAAAGTGTACCTGACGAGTCTTCTTGTTCCTCCACCTGAAAGGTCAATCTTTGCAAAACATATATATATATATAATTTTGCAGGGATTAAAGCATGCTTATAAAGGAAGCAGAAATACAAGTTTGAGGTGTGTCTACCAGATCCTATGTCATAACTTAGTTTAAATTTTGAGGATGATTCCATTAAGCAAATCATAATAAGTTCAGATGCTCTACAAGATTTCCAAAGGATCATAAAGAAGTCTCGGGTAATTCCCTAGACATTTCATAGTCCATGGAATTATCTTGCGTTCTTTTTTGTTTTATTATGTTTACTATATAATTCATCCAATTAATACCCTTATGCTTAGTGCATTATGATATTTTGATTATCTCTTAAGTGTGGTAACCATCACTTGATATCTCACATAAGGATTTACAAGCCCATTTTGGGGGAAACTTGACTTAATTAAGAAATTTAATTAATTTGATTTTTTTAAATGGGCTTGTAGTGTTTTGAAAGATTTTAAATTAATTATAAGTTACTTTCTAAAACCTCATTAGACAAAATTTTGATTAAGCCTAGTTCACTACTAAGCCCATAAGGTTTAATGGGTAGATTTGCAAAAAGGATTTTTAATATTTATATTCTTAATCCTTATCATGAATTATAAATTATCTAAAAACCATTAGTTGGGGGTTAAAATTAGTGAGTTATAACCTTCTGAAATCAAATCCCTCACCTTAATATCTTCCTATTTAATTATTCCTTCAAATTTCATTAATTTGAAAAATTATAAATTTATCATTTATGAGATTCAAAGTGAGGTTGGTTTCTACCACTTATCCATTTTATGTTTCAATCATCAATACATGTTATTTTAAGATCACTTATTACCCATTCACCCTCTTGATCATACCCAAATATTAATTAAGCTTTAAATGCTAAAATTACACTTTTGCCCCTAAGGCCTTAACACCCTATAAGTCATTAAATCAGATTCAAATGACTCGAAAATTTTATTTTACCTCACTCATGGGTTAATTAAAATATCATAGGAGAGAATATGATTTTTCCAAGTTTATTTAATTTTTCTAATTATTTTTAATGCAAAAATAGGGATTTTCAATAAAAATTTAATAACTCCATCAAAGTAACACTTCTGACCTTAAGAAAATTATTGGAAGTTCAACTAAGTCAGAGGACCACTTGGATCAATTTTCATAATTTGTAAATGTTTAATTTAATTATTATAATTATTTTTTTTATTTTGAGTATTAATTCAATATAAAATAATATTTAGATGGAAAATTATGTTTTATATTTTTACTAAATGCCTCTCTAAGTCCAGGAAACCCAAAGAAATAAATTTTATATTTTTGCGACTTATATTTTAATTGTTAGAATTATTTTAGTGATAAATTAGAGAAAATCCATTTTTAAGCCTTTTAAAATAAATATCTTGACATAGAAAATTGGGAAAATTATTTTACTTGGTTCAAAGTGATCAAGAAGCCAAATATGACATTTTAGTGTGTTTTTAAAATTTTTCAATTTTTATGATTTTTTAATTAATTTTTTATTATTTAAAAACTTAAAATTAGCTCAAAAAATGAAGTGTTTATTTTTATTTAAATTTCATTTTCGTAGGTTTCTCTGGTTATAAGGAGCTCCAAAAACTAATTTTAGAATTTTTTTTTTATTTTAATTATTATAACTATTTTAATGCCAAAAATATCATTTCACTTGATTAATCTATTTAAGCGACCAAATTAACTTCAATTGAGTTGAAATTTTTATGGAGAGCTACCTTGACATTTAATTACAGTGTGGAATAGTTTTTTATGCCATTTACATTCATAATTACTCAAATTAATTTTTTTTTTTTAAGGGTTGGTGATAATCAAGATTTTTTTTAATGAGTTAGTCAATTTTATATTTTTCCTAGAGTCCTCTAACCACAGTGAACCTACCAAACTAAGTTTTGTATTTTTCTAATGAGTATTTTAATTATTTTAATTTTAAAACCAAAACAGAGACCATTAACTTGAAAAATGGATATCTATGCCTAAAGGTCTCCCCTAACCTTGAAAAAATCATGAAAAGAATCTTAATAACATGTGGAATAAAAACCCCAAGGCTCAAGTCATGGTGAAATGCCTATGCAAATGGAGACTGAAAATAAAGAAAGCACTATTTAATTAATTAAAAATAATATATGCATCAAATAAAATTGAAAATATTTTCACATTGTTTTTCTCTCTTTACTGAGCAACAGGGTTTTTTTATTTTATTTTTATGATTTTTCTATACAAATTTATGGAATTTTGAAGTTTTGGGAATTAAATAAATAGAAAAAACTCCTAATTTCCTACTTATCTGTGTCATCCTCGTACGTGTCAAATAGACATGTGTCACCGCGGGACTGGGCGCCACCATCCGCGTCCTTCTGCTCTTTTCGAACCGCGGCTCCATTCAGAGCAATCAAAGCCGTTCAAGCAATACACGGAAGATCGGACGGTGCGTGGTCATCGTCTCCGATGCCTTAGCCTGAGAACCGTCCATTTTCAAACGCTAATATCTCACTCGATTATTAACCAAATCAAATGCGGTTTTTTTTAAATTACTCATCTTGACTAGGAGAACACACCTATACGGTTGATCGACCCTTAAATCAACTCTATGAGAATGGAGAGTGAAATGAAGCTCGGTTTAGGGTTAACTTTCAATACCTTGGTCCAAGAGGGGAAGCCTCGATTGTATGCTTATGGAAGCTTCATGGGGGTCCGAAGAGCCTAGGGATGGAGCCTCAAGTCGTGGTGAATTGCCTAGATATGATTTCAACTAAGGCCGAATTAGTGGGTTGATCAAATTCCACCTTAGGGTGCTCTGGTGATGGGGCTTTTGTGAGGGATCTTCTTCTATTGTTGTGGGGATGGTATGGGTGCAATTAATTTGAATTTGGTGGAGGTTTGAGGGGTGTCCTATTTCGGCCTAGGGATTAAGCTCCAAAATTGAGCTCTAATAATGGATTTGAGTGGCTAAGGATGGTTGTTAAGCTCAAGAGGTCTCAAGGAAGCTTTGGAAGCAATTTGACAAAGTCTCCCTAAATAATTTCAAGCTCTCCTTTCTTTGGCCATGGAAGCAGGTTTAAATAGATGGGCTTGGAGAAGCCACTACGGGCAATTGGTGGGTGTCCTAAGTTGTTTATGTGGATGCCAACAAGGTGCAAAAATCTAATTGGGATGAGACGGCTTGGATGGGCTTAATTTTGAGTTTTAGCCTAAGTGGTGCTTTTGAAATTGGGTTTTCTAGCCACCAAGGTGGCAGGCCGGCCATCTAACTCAGGGAGGTCAGGGCTTGTTTTTGATGAAGTCAATTGGAGTTGGCCATGTGTAAATGGTCATTTTGGGTTAAATTGGGTCAAGGTATGGTTTGGGTTGGGCAGCCACCAATGTTGGCTCGGCTTAATCATCATGGTGAGGTCTCTATCCAAAGAGATTTGGCTAAACATGGGTTAGAGTGATTCATGGGATTAAATGAATCTTAAGGATATAAGTGTTTTAGCCTCTTTCCAATAATAGCTTGATGATGTGGCATGGTTCTCATGACTTGCCCATGGCTTGGAAGTGGCTCCATGGCTTGTCCTTGGTTTGGTCAACTTTCATGAGGAGGGATTTTTAAATTTATGAACTATTTTAGTGGAGTTTGGTATGATGCTTCATTTGGAATGTGTCAAATTGGGGTTAATTGGTCAAATTGAGTAAAATTGGGGTTAATTTTGGCCTTTAAGGGCAAATTGGGGTTGTTGGTCAAATTGAGTAAAATTGGTCAAATCTGGTCAAATTTATGATAAAAAAATTGAATTTGGGAATATTTTGAATGATTTTGGAATTTTTGGGAATTTTCATGTCATGAAGGTCATTTTGGTAATTTTTACAATTTTTTGGGGTATTTTGGAAATTTGGTAAATTTTGGTCAATTTAGGTATTGGTGGGGGACCGAGATGATTTTTGGACAAATTTGGGTATTTTGGATAATCTGGGTTTTTTGGCAAAAAATTAGGGTTGTAAGGGTATTTTGGTAATTTGGCGATTTTGGGCCAGAATGGGCCAACAAGCCATGAAGCCATACCAAACTAATAGGAGCCATGTGAGGACTCATCTTGAAAGCTCAATATGTTGGTTCTAACCCTCTTAGCCAAAGATTAGGGGTATAGGGTCATCCATATGAGCTCTCCAAAAGAAGTCAGGAGACCAACCTAAGGGGTCCTAGTTCAGGGCAAGTGAAAAAGTGTAGTGTACGCAAGTTAGCCCCACCGAAATCAGACCACCCAGGGTTAGTCCTAAGGTCTGACCATCCTATGGGGGACTCCCCTTAAGCTCCTCCATACTGACCCCACCTACTAAGTGCTACAGGTTAGAATCAATATGTGGAACTTCAAATTGAGCAAAGAAAAGTTTAGAATTTCTATTGGTGAGGGTCCTTTTTCTAGTCCTCTAGGAATAGTCAACAGGAAAGACCTATGGCTAGACCCTAAGCTACTAAAGAGAAAAAACTAGACCTTAACAAAAAATGAGGTCAACAACTACAGTCTCCATTGGAGCTAGCTGAGAAGGTGACGCACATGTGGCTTATAGAGACAACTGAAACTTATGTAGTCCTCGTCCTTCTGCTCTGCTCCAACAAGAATAGGTATGTTTTTTTTTTTTTTTACTTTAGTTATGAATGTTCTTATCGTACATGTATAAGAGAATGTGCCTTAGTATATACTTATTGGTGATGATATCGTTCTTGTGGATAACATTAGAGAGAGTTCATGAAAACCTGAATTGTGAAGGTCAACCATAAAGTTTAAAGGTTTTTGTTTGATTAGATTTAAAACTAAATACATTAAATGCAATTTTAGTAGTAGTGTATCTAGTGGAGGGGTTATAATAGGATGATCAAGTCAATAAAAGAAATGAACAATTTAAATTTCTCGGTCAACTGTTAAGAACGATTGTGATATAGAAAGGGATTTTATTAGTAAAATCCAACTTGGATGGTTGAAGTGAAGGAATGCATAAGCATATTGTGAGGGTTAAGTCGAATGCATAGATCCTATTATGTTAAGGCTTTACACTTTGAGATAAAATTTGAAACAAACATATTCATGAAACGATTGGAGTAGGTCCAATGGCATATAAGATTAGAGAGTGTCGCCATAGATGATTTGGTCACATCAAACGTTGGCTAACTGATGACCTAATTAGAAGAGTACATGTTTCAGATTTAAATTATTTTAAGAAAGGTAGATGTTTCAAATTTGACACTCAATAGGATACAGTGGAGAAGAATGATTCATTTGGTCTACTCCCCTTAAATATTCATTCACCTAAACTTAAACTTTCATATTTATATCGCCTAGGTCTTTCATTTTTATTTTCCATAGTAGTTGCACTGATCTGTAAAATTAGATGTATGCTACAGATGGATATCTGTAATTCGAGAGCTTGGATGTATAATAGATTATGTCCAGGATTAAAAGTACTCATATGAGTTCTAGAATGGTGTTGATGAATTGTTTTTTGTGGCATCACAGCTGCTTATCTATCGTTATGAGGGTAAGTTTTGATGTCCTTGTGCAAAACACAAAAATCAAACACTTCTGCCACCTGCAGAAGTTACGTTGAATTTTTAGTGCAAGGGATTCATGTCTAATAATTGATATTGGAGTGTGCATTGTGAAAAAGAACATGAAGTTCAATTAGATCAAAGAGGTGTCTCGACAAGTTATTCCCCCTAAAGAGGAATTTGATCTCGACACATACGACAAAATTGTTCATGATGCTCATAGAGCTCAATTTGTACGGAGTGTTGAACACAAACCAGAAACACATAATAACAAATTGAATCAGTTTTATGACTTACGGAATACTTCATAACAAGCTTTATGGGATGGTTTCAACATACAGAGTTATCAATGGAGCTGAGAATGTTGACCACCAAAGCTGCTTTTAACATAGAGAAGAATTCAATCGGGTAGCAATTTTATTGAAAGAACCCTGTAGAAAATTTAGTGTGAAGGACTTGTATTAAACGAAAAAGTTGGTTTCAAATTTAGGGTTATAATTTTAGAAGAGTGATTGTTGTGTTAACGGGTACATGATTTATTACAAGATCGATGCAGTCGAGGCGGCGACTTACACTTTTCCTGCTCACTCCTTCCATAGATGCCTCACCCAATGGTTTATGTTTCACATCTAACTTATGGGTCTGCACCTACATGTCGCCCATAGCCTTAAGAAAGACGCTCTTATCAGAAGTGACTCTTTCGCTAGACATTACGGAGAACATGTAGAGAGGAGAACAGAGGACAAAGGAATCTCAAGGAGCTGAAACCATGCAAACTTCCCATGCCCAAAGCCTATTTTATAATTGCCAGGTGCACATATCCAAGGAAGTTCATTATTGCACAATATTGTTGTTCATTTATTTATTCATGTATATGTAATCAAAATATTCTTCATGTGCTAGGCATCTTCCGAAAGCAAGAGAATTGGGGAACTAGATATGTATACATAAAAATGTGTCTACTTGAATGTCATAGCAGATGAGCAATCCAGAACAAAGCAATAGACAATCGTTTCTAGAAAAATGGTGATGGATATCCATCTCCTAAGCGATCGATAGAAGACGCCAAACGGAATTCTCTCAGGACAGCATGAGCATGTGGAACGATCGATGAGAAGCACTCCTTCGGGCTGTGAATTGATTGAACCAAGATTTGTCAAATGATCAGTGGCATTTATCATTAGAATGGGTCTCAGACTTTATTATATGTAAATAATCTTGTAAATTAACCAAAAAATCCCCCTGAAAGGTTAATGATTAGAGGATGGACATGTATTTTCGTCATGCTGGGACCTGGACCTATAAATAGGGTTGCATATTATGAATAAAAAGGACTATTGTTGGTTGGCCTACTATTGCTCCTTCTCTCTCTCTCTCTCTCTCTCTCTCAATTGACTCTTAATAGAATGTTTAATTCCTTGTGCGTGTTTCTCGAACAATTTTTTGATTCAGCAATAATAAATTCTATAGTTAGAAAAAGTTAATGCATGAAATATTTCACATTAAATCTAAAGTTGAAACATAGTAACTTTTATTTACTAACTACATCTTTATTATTTGCTGTTAGAGAATTTTATGGACAATTATGATTTCAAGCTGAACTGAGCTCGATTCAATTTCAAAACGAGGTGACTTGAAATCAAATATAACAAGAGCCACACTCAATCCATTCGAGCAGATTTCAAACTGACCCCAACTCGATTCAAAATTGATGGTGTGTACATGGCTCTCTAGCAGCATTCTTCTATCTCCTGCTAGCAATTAAAGGCTTTTTTTCCAAATATATTTGAATATTATTCATATATTGCGATTAATTTCATCATATATGCCAATGAATGTTTTCTTTTCATTTAAAACTAGTGGATGGCATATGTATGTCACATAATTTATGCATTTTGATGTATTTATTATTTCCAATTTCTCATCCTAAACTATGTCATCTTGGCCATAACATTTCATGGATACTTTATTTTTGGTGGCTACAAAGGTTTAATTAATTCAATTTTTGAGACATTTACATACATACCACCCAATTCCTATGTATTTACATATCTAACACCTAAATTTTACATTTTGCATTTTACATACAAGGCTCAAATCTTTCATATCACACGAAAAATATCACTATTTAACCTTTAAAAAGTGTCAAAATGTGTTTTTATGTATAGGTAAGACAGCATAAATGTAAAAATTGAAGTTTAGAGATCGGATATGTAAATATATAAGAAATGTGTGGTATTTATGAGAATATTCCTTCATGTTGTTTTCAGGTATTTATTTGCTGTATACTGAGCCTAATATAATTATTATATCGAGTTGAATCATTTATTTTAAAATTTTAAATATATACATCCAATTTGATGTTTAGGCCTCAAACATATAAGTATAAAGGAATTCAATTTATCATTGAAATAAAGCCATAAATAAATAAATTATTCTTAACATAATAACATTCCAATATTTTTTTTTTTCTTCTTACAATTGGCACGTTTATGCGGTCAATTACGGCCTACATAACCAACTACAACATACTTGTAGACCACACATGCCATAGTTGCTCACCACTACGCCCCCACTACGGACTACCGATGTCATCATAGCCTACCACTACGGCCTACGTGACCAACAACCGTCTACGGGATTTCCAGCTCATGCATCTTTCGACTCCATCCCCTGAGGCCTACGGACATCGTCATATATCACCATTACAATCTACGTGACTAACTATGACTTGCGTGGTTAACAACTCGTGCATCTCTCGACTCCAACTCCAACAATCGATGGATGTCGTCACAGCTCACCACTACGGTCTACATGAACAACTACGAGCTACGTGTTTAACAACTCGTGTAGCTCCCGTCTCTGGCCCCCATGTCATACAGACGTCATCATAGCTCACCACCATAGCCTACGTGACCAACTATGGCTTGTGGTTTAGAACTCGTGCAGCTTTCAACTTTGGCCCCACGACCTACAAATATTGACACAACTTGACACTACTGCCTATGTGACCAACTACGACCTGTGTTGTTCATAGCTCGTGCAGTTTTTTACTCAGCCCCAGCCGCCTACGGACGTTGTCACAGCTTGCCACTACGGTCTACGTGATCGACTACGACCTACATGGTTCATGACTCATGCGGCTCCCGACTCCGACCCATGCGGCCTATCATCACAGCTTGCCATTATGGCCTATGTGACAAACTACGACCTATGCAGTTCATAGCAATTCCCAACTCTGGCCTCCGTGACCTACAAACGTCATCACAGCTTGCCACTACAGCCTACGTGACCAACTATGGCCTATATGGTTCATAACTTATGCAGCTCCCGACTTCAGCCCCTGCAGCCTACGAACGTTGTCACAGCTCACCACTACGATCTATGTGATTCATAGCTCGTGCAGTTCCCAACTCCAGCTCTCGCGGCCTACGGATGTCGTCACAACTCGTCACTATGGCCTACGTGACCAACTATGGCCTTCTTGGTTCATAGCTCATGCAATTTCCAACTCCGGCCTCCACAACCTACGGGCATTATCGCAACTCGCCAGTATGGACTACGTGATTCATAGCTCGTGCAGCTTTCAACTTCGGCCCTGGCGGCCTATGAATGCAGTTGCAGCTCACCACTACAGCTCAAGGCCTGCGTGGCTTAAAACTTTCGTGACTTCTTACAACGGCCTCAGTGGCCAACCGACGCTCCTGAAACAACCATCTGCATCTCACATGACCAACTACTACCTTGGAACTACTACCTATAAGACAAGCTAACACTACTACCTCCAAAGCAATCAACTACAACCCTTATAGCCTATTATCATCGAGAACTAAATTACAACCAGAATATAGTTATTATTGATGAACCGTTTTTATACATTTACAATGATTGTTTTTATAACTCCATCTTCCCTAATTCAAGAAAAGAATTAACCCATATACTCAAAATTACATAGTCAATCAATTCATTTGTGCAAGGCCCTGTGATTTTTTTTTTCTTTTTTGGGGTTTTCACTTAAAAAGTTTTAGTAACACTGCTAGTTGCTCACTCCTATCCAAGTGTTTGTTGGATTTCCGTGTAATGCTAAGACAGTAATTTACCACGCTACTACGATAAATTTCTTAGCATGCATCATTAATAATAAATTTGATGTATATTATCAAGTCATAATGAATAAAACTTAAATAAAATTAAGATGGTTAATTACTAATTAAACAGCTAAGCAGTCCCTCAATTATGGCAGGTAAGGGTTAGGTTTGGTAAGTAGTAATTACCTTTTTCTAATATAATTTGTATTGAAATTTGAATTAATACAGGCCAGCTGCAGGTTTAATTTATTGGCAAGTACTAACTCTTACATACTGTCGAGACGAAGAACATGATGGGTTGGCTAATGATGATAAATATAAACTAAACGTACAATAATGAATATTGAGATGCTACAAAAAAGGAAGAAATCACGTGTTGAGTGATACATACCTTTGGCTGAAATAATTACAATATTAATGCGACGCTTGCTTTGATTTAACAGACATTACTTTCAACTTGTAAAGTAAATAGATCTTACTGACTAAATTAACTGAATAATTGTTCTTTCAAGGAAAAAAACATAGGTGTTGTCTATTGTATCTTATGTCAAATGATTTGTCTTCTTATCTTAGTTATCACTGTCTATATATAACAAATCTAGAGTTCTCCTTTGATATTCAATATATGAAATCAAGCCACATTATTTTTATGGCTTGTCCAATATATTATTGTTATTGGGAGAATTCAGAATAATTATGTTCTTATATGAAGTGCTGCAAAATTAGGATTGATGATGATCAAAATTAAATACATTGATTAAAGATGGATATCTTATGAACAATATAAATTACATTATCTTGTGGGGCGTTTCTGGAATCTTGGCCGCTTTATTTTTGTGCAATAATAAGAGAGATTGTTTGCTTTGTGGGAACAAGAAAATTTTTAAAAGATGATCCTCTTTTTGCTATTATTATTATTTGTACACATAAGAATGTGTCTGGATGAATCTCAAAGCGGGTGGGTGGTCCATGAAGGAAGTACGATCGATCGGAAGTAGCAATAGGCGGTCGTTTCTGGATGAGCAATGCCAGAAAAAATATCTTTTCCGGACGATCGACAGGAGCTGACAAAAGAAATTCCCTCAAAACAGTCATCAGCCTTTAGAATGATCGATGAAGAGCACTCTTTCGAACCATGAATCGATTGACGATTAGAGCTCTTTATCGAATGAATAAGTCTCCAGCTTTATTATATGCAAATAACCTTCTAAATAACCAAACAAAAGCCCCCCTAAAAGGTTAATGATTATGGGGCTAATATGCACTTTTATAATATTAGGACCTAGGCATATAAATAGTGGTCTATGTTATGGATAAAAGACACTTTGCTTGTTTGTTACTATTCCTTCACTCTCTCTCTCTCTCTCTCTCTCTCTCTCTCTCTCTCTCTCTCTCTCTCTTAACTGCCTCCCAATAGAATATTTCATTCATTGGGCGTGTTTCCCAGACAATCTCAGATTCAATATCTTTTAAGGTGCGGTAAGCGTGGAATCATGCATTCGACAAGAAGAGAAACTCAATAACAACAACAAGGAGAGTCTAGCCAGAGAAAAGAAGGAGAAGTGGCATGTACCCGGGAATTTATGGAAGAATTTGTTCAACAAGAGTTTCAATACTTGAGAACCCAGATCACCAACTAGATGTCGGGACAGTTCGTTGTGGTCCTTAGGGCGATCGCTGCTCTAGCATTCCCCCCAATTCTAGTTGGAGAGCCAGCACAATAAGGAACACATAACCCCTGTCAAGGAGAACTGTCGACCAACAACGGAAGGATGGGAATCCACTTGCAAGAAAAGCCTGATGACTAACTACATCAGGACAACACCAAATTTATCCCTGTGGAGGAGAGGAGCCGACCAATGCAGACTGAAGCACAAAACAACTGGAGAACGCATTCTCCCTGCAAGACTTTGGAGTTAAACCCCCAGAGAAATTTAAGATGTCGACCCTGAAAACATACAAAGGATGATTAGATCCTAATGACCACCTTGCGTTGTTTAAATCTTTTATTTGCTTATTGAAGATTTCAGATGCCCTCAAGTGCAAGTCGTTCTCCACAATGCTAAGATTGACCACTCTAACGTGGTTCGATGGATTGCCCACAGGTGTAATCACCTATTTTGCTGAGTTCAATAAGCTTTCCATATCCAAGTTTTCCAGTGCCCTGAGGCTCAAGAAGAACGCTCAATCTCTATGGTAGCTGAAACAGGGGGAAAGTGGGATTCTGTGATTGTTTATCGTGATTTTCAAAGCAAGACGTTAGATGTCAAGGACTTGAAGCTCGACATGGCTCAAGTCACGCTAACACAAGGAGGAAGGTTGGAGAGGTTTTTTTTTTTTTACTTCGAACTTGCAGAACCAAAGAGCTTGGTCGAGCTGGTGGAGATGGCCAATAGAAACATCGTCACTTACGTGAATGCTCCTGAGTCAGTGACATTTCCTAAAGCATGCTAAATTTTCTTTATATTTTACACCTGTTTATGAATGAAATTACACTTTAAAGAAAGATATGTTTGTGTTTTTCTTGCATATATAAGAGGTAGGACACATGGAGCGAAGCAAAGTTGAAATTGAGCTAAATGGAGGCAAAATGGAGCATTTCAAGACCAGGAGACCGGTGCTTGCCTTTAGGCACCAAGGCGCTCCATCCAAGTACCTTTGCACCAGCTTGCTGGGTGCTTAGGCTCCAGTGCCCAATCTGGCAACCCGAGAGGCCGGTGCCTAGGCGCTAGCTCATGGCACCAAGGCGCTGGCCAATTTATGGGTAGTTTCAGCAGTTGATTCAACACAATTGAAGGAGTTACCTGGTTTATTTAAGTAGTTTGAGTGGACACTCTTGGCTTTTCTGAGTCCTGATGGAAGTGAAGAAAGGCAGAGGAGTCGTAGGAAGGTCTAGGGTTTAGTATTTTTCACTTTTCTTCAGAGATTGGTGAGGGGTTTTGACTAAAGTNTCTTTTAAAGTTGTGGATGAGCTTTCCCAAGAGTTGCCTAAGCATCCCTTCAAAATTTGGCCTTATCCAAAGCCTGATTGGGCATAACTGCCGACCTCACCATCGGCAGCCTCGAGGGCGCCGTCGACGGACCTTCTTAATGAATTAATTTTGGAGTCTCGGGAAAATCGCGTCGTCGGCGGGGTCGATGGCGTCCTCGGCGCCCTAGTTCAATTCTTCACATTTTGGTCTTTTTCGCTCCAAATTCACTTTTTTTAATATTTTTGCTCCAATGACCCTAATTCATCATTCCTGCAACAAAATATTAAAAATACATTTCTTTAAAATGAAATATCATCAAAAATAGTATAAAATAAGTATGAAAATCTCAATATATTTTCCTGGTCATGGATTACCCGCAGGTGTAATCACCTATTTTGCTGAGTTCATTAAGCTTTCCATATCCAAGTTTGTCACTGCCTTGAGGCTTAAGAAGAATGCTTAATCTCTATAGTAGTTGAAACAGGGGGAAAATGAGATCATGTGATTGTTTATCGTTATTTTCAAAACAAGATGTTAGATGTCAAGGACTTGAAGCCGGACATGGCTCAAGTCACGCTAACACAAGAAGGAAGGTCGAAGAGGTTTTTTTTTTACTTCGAACTTGCCGAACCAGAGAGCTTAGTCGAGCTGTTTTAGATACATCGTCGCTTACGTGAATGCTCCTGAGTCGGTGATATTTTCTAAAGCATGCTAAATTTCCTTTATATTTTGCACCTATTTATGAATGAAATTACACTTTAAAGAAAGATATTTTTGTGTTTTTCTTGGATATATAAGAGGTAGGACACATGGAGCGAAGCGGAGTTGAAATTGAGCTAAATGGAGGCAAAATGGAGCATTTTGAGACCAGGAGACCGACGCTTACCTTTAGACACCAAGGCGCTCCATCCAAGTGCCTTGGCACCAGCTTACTGGGTGCTTAGGCTCTAGTGCCCAGTCTTGCAACCCGAGAGGCCGGCGCCTATGCGCTAGCTCTGTGGCACCAATGCGCTGGTCATTTTATGGGCAGTTCCAACAGTTGATTCAACACAATTGAAGGAGTTACCTGGTATATTTAAGTAGTTCAAATAGACACTCTTGGCCCTTCTGAGGCCTGATGGAAGTGAAGAAAGGCAGAGGAGTCGTAGGAAGGTCTAGGGTTTAGTATTTTTCACTTTTCTTCAGAGATTGGTGAGGGGTTTTGACTAAAGTCTGTAAGGGGATCATTTCAGCATTGCAGGGAGCACTTGGATACCTTGTTGAAGGGATTTTCATCACTTTTTAGAAGATAAAAGTTAAATATTGTGTTACCATTTGTCTTGTATTTGTTGTAAACACATATTTAGTCGATTTACTTTATTAAATGATGAGAATTTGCTTGGTGTTATTCATGCTTTGTGAGTAGAGTTCCTTTACTTTTCTCTTGTGATGAATATGTAGGATTTGTAGAATGTGTAGAATGCCTATATAATTGATCATTAAGCATTAATGTGATGATCTTTCCTTTTGTGCTTCTTTTACTTATCATTCTGGTCAAATGGTATGTTAAAATTTGTTATGAACCCATAAGACTTGAAAGAGTTATGGCATGAACAACTAGGAAGGTCACATTGAACTAGTGGATGAAGGAAAAGAAGTCCATAGAGCAATGCAAATAGATAGGGAGATAATTTTTGATGAGTATAACTTGAGAGTTTCTATGGTGACAGACAGAAACATTTACAAAGCTAAAACGAACTTCTTTGCGTGCTCAAAAGAGAGTAAATAAGATTTATGCTCCTATTTGTTACTTGACATAATTACAATTCATAATATTTGATCATACAATCAACTTATGCAATCACAAGAGATGGTTATCTTTTACATCTTAATATTTATCGAACCAATTGATCTAGTTAGGTTTACCGTTAGATTTATTGAGGTAAAGTAGACCAGGACTTTTCTTAAAGGAGTTAATACCTTCAATTTTATCTGTGGGATCGACAATTTGGACTCAATAGAACCCTATATTACTAAAACATTACATATATTTGTGTGAGAAACCCCAGTGTGCAAGAATATCTAATTTTAAGAATTTAATGAAGCTGTTAGGAAGCACAATAATTTATAGATTCGTCATTAAGACTTACATAATTGTTGGGGCAGATCAGCTCGTCGATCAAAGCCATCAAAAAAGACCTCCACAAGACACCTGAGGATAACCCAGCAAAGCACATGACCATCAAAGTGCCCCCGCTACGAGGGTCACGCTGATAATCACTTCTCCCAGCACCGAGAAGACCAGAGGCAGCCAACTAAATCCTAGAACCATCGATCATCGTAGCAATAGGAGCAACACTGGTATAACCATGGGCTTTCCTGTGAGGCACTGCATAGAGTATCCATGGTGGAGATAGTAGATGACATCCAAGATAAAGACTTCTTTAAGAAGGCTACATCGATGAAGGTCGGAGCTTTGCTTCGTGATAGCAGGAAGCACTGCAAGTACCACAGAGACCACATGCATGACACAGAGGAATGAATGCATCTACGAAGCTTGATCAAGAAATTGATCAAGCAAGGAAAGTTGAAAGAGTTCTTCACCTATGGAGTGCGACCGAGAGGCAGGGTAAGACTCTCACAAGAGGAGAGACAAATAGCCCAATTAGCATTACGTCATTCACATTGTAAGGTGCGTGCCTACAATCTTTAAAAGAAGCGAGTTACCCAAGAAGGCAAACCAAAAAATGGCAGCAAACAAAGGGGCTCTGTGTTGCCACCATCTCTTTGAAGCCCAAGAACCATTAACCTATCTTTTTTACTGATGATGATCTTCCCAAAAGTGAAATCTATATAATGATGTTATTGTAATAGCTGATATAATAAACAATTATCAAGTAGGGAGTATTTTAATTGACACATGTAGCTCTGTGAATGTATTATTTAAACTGGTTTTCGATAAGTTGAGCCTCACCATTGATCAAATAATCACACCAGTCAGTCCACTGTATGGATTTTCTAGAGAAATGAATGAGGCACTGGGAATGATCGGGCTCCCGATATGTTGGGGGGAGAACGAGAAACAATTCACCCATATTGAAGATTTTCTTGTGGTGGATTTGCCTCCAACCTACAACGCCTTCCTTGACCAACAGATGTTGAACAACTTCAAAGCGGTAGTCTCCACTTACTACGTCGCTGTGAAGTTTTCTAAAGGTGGAGAAATCATCAAGGTGAGGGGGACCTGTAGCAGTCTCGGTTCTGTTATTTTAAGGGCATAAGAAACGTGGAACATGCCCCTTCGATATCCAGAACGCATGGGAGGGTGTCCTCGAGACCACCAAAGCCACTAGCGAGGTCGCGAAAGTCGACGGAGATCCAACTAGATGTTTTTTGATCAACGAGGCTTTTGATGCAGGTCTTAGGGAGCTGCTAGTCCATACCCTCTGAAATAACCAAGACATTTTTGTGTGGACGACCGTTGAGATGCCAGGTGTGTTGATTAATGCTGCGTGCCACAAGCTGAATGTTGATATATCGGCCCGACCCATGAGTAGAAGATCAAAAGCTTGATCACGACACTAGTAGGGCCTATCTGAGAAGAGGTTAAAAAGCTAGAAGAGGTTGGGTACATTCGGGAAGTGCAATACTCCATCTGGGTCTCCAACGTAGTGATGGTCCAAAAAGCCAATGAAAAGTAAAAGATGTGCTTAAATTTCACCAATCTGAACTCCACTTGTCTAAAGGACTCTTACCCCTTGCCAAGGATCGACGCCCTAGTAAATTCAAATGTTGGCCACTCAGTCTTGAGCTTCCTTAGCACATTCTCCGGATACCACTAGAATAAGATGCACCCGACCGATGCTGAAAAAAAACTACATTATCACTTGTGAGGGCGTTTTATATTACAATATAATGTCCTTTAGGCTAAAAAATATCGAGGGCAACTTACCAATGCCTCATGGATGTAATATATGTAATTTAAAAAGGGAAAAACAATGAGGTGTACATCGATGATGTATAAGTAAAGAGTCAGTCAGCGGAACAACATGTCGAAGACGTAAAAGAAACCTTCCAAATACTAAAAAAAATTAACATGCAATTCAACCCATAAACATGCCCTTCGGAGTCACGACAGGTAAAATCTCGGGATACATGTTGACCGTTGAAGGCATAAAGGTCAACCCAGAGAAGATATGACACTCCTATACATGCCCTGCCCCCCAGGCAGATAACCAAAGAAATCTAAAAGCTTACCGGTTGGATCGCAGGGCTGAGCATATTCATTTATAAGTTAGGTGATAAATGTGCTCCATTTTTTAAAGTACTCAGGAGAGCTAAATGCATTGAGTGGACGCTAAAATACAAGGAGGTCTTCCGGAACCTCAAATAATCCCTCGCCTCTCCTCCCCTACATAAAAGCCCAAAGCCGAAAGAGACACGCCATCTTACCTCAGTGTCGGCCCTTAGGTCGTCAGTTCGGTCTTGGCAAAGAAGAGCTTGGGAAAAGATTATTATTATTATTATTGTTATTGTTATTGTTAAAGCTATCATTTTTATGCTTTCTTTACTAATGATAGGATTAGAAAAGACTTAAAGGCACTATTTTTGAAAAGTATATACAATAAGCTAGTTTTGTTTCACTTATTCAAATGGACATATTTTGAAATATATGGGTTTGTTGGATCACCTTTTATTCCCATTACTTATTATTCAATTTAATAAAATTTTGTTCAGTTGGAGTGTCAGTAAATTAAATGTAATAATAAAAATTATAAATTTATGGTATATATATATATATATATATATATATATATATATATCCATATATTGATAACTCAATTTTGAAGTGGGACGGCAAATAATGTATTCAATACGAGAGATGGACCATTTATCGCAACCAAAGAAAAAAATTTAAATATATTGTGCTTTGGGTAAACCTACAATTCGATTTAACAACTAAGACTTAGAGAGCTTATGGAGGGATCCCTATTAGCAGCCAACTATTGCAAGAGCTACTAAATTGATCATTATGAACATCTCATGTTGAAGTGATATGCTTCATCAAACCATGCTATAAACCTTGCAAATTTGTCTCATTCTCGACAATATTTTAGTTATCTTGTTTATTAATTACTCAACCTTAATTAGGAAAAGTTACAATTATATTATTTAATATAAGAGGGGAAATTGATTTAGTAATAATCATGTGCAGTATAGAGAAAATGAAGGGAACTTGGTAGTAGTGACCAATGTTGTGGAGTAATGAAGCATCCTCTAGAGCAACGCACCCCAAAAATGATGTAATGATGTACCCTGATGATAGTGTAAGAATATCCTAAGATAATGTAATATGCACCCCACATGCAGTGTAGCAACACTCCCCGAAGTTGGTGAAACAATGCCCTGAAGATGATGCGACCCAAATCCCGTATACTGTGTAGCTATGCACCCCAAAGACGGGGTAAATATACACCCTGAAAATGGTAAAACAATGTACATGAAATACAGTGCAACGACACCCCCGCATACAATGCAACGATGTTTCCTAAAGACTGTACATATACGCCCAGCATATATTGATCGACATTTAAATTCTTACAAACAATATGAATCAGATTATCTTACTTGTGGGACATCAATAGAATCTTACCTGCTTTATTTTAAGTAATAACAAAAAGGATGATATGTTTAGTGACAAAAATATCTATGAAAGAAGGTCTTCTTTTTACCCCTAATATTATTATTATTATTATTATTATTAAAGCAATCATCTTCATGCTTTCTTTACTACTGATACGATTAAGAAAAACATAAAGGGCAACTCTACTTTTGAAAAGTATGTACAATAAAGTAGTTCTCTTTCACGTGTTCAAATGGACATATTTGAAGCCCATAGGTCTTTTGGATCCCCTTTTATTCTCATTATTTATTATTCAAATCAATAAAATTTTGTTTAGTTGGAGTGTCAGTAAACTGATCGTAATGTTAAAAACTCTAAATTAAAAATAAAAATTATTTTAAAAAGATTTATTTTCTTATGAAATTTTTGTTGTGCGCCTCAATTATGAAGCGGGGCAGCAAAAAATACATTTAATACGAGAGATTGACCTATCACCAAAAGCAAAGATGAAAATAGATTGTTCCTTGTGTAAACCTACAATAAAATTTGACAACTAAGACATAGTGAGCAAATGAAGGAATCCTAGTAGTTGCCAAGTGCTACTATATCTACTATTATGATGATTTGTATTGAAAAGGCCATTATTATTGTTGTAAGCCTTAATATAAACCATGCAAATTTGTCTTATCCCTTATCTTGTGTATTAATTACTCAACCCTAGTTAGTAAGAGCCATGATCACATTATTTAAATTGAGGGGTGGAATTGATTTAGTAATAATCATGTCACTATTAGCATAAGGTGAATCATGAAAATGCGACATCCCACTAAGAGAAGAAAATAAATAAATTAATTAATTAAAATAAGGATAAAGTTGTACTATAATTATAGGAAAATATCAGCTTTTTATATGTGTAACAATCGCCTTGAAAGTGATTGTTATATTGCATCTGCTTTATTTGATCACGGCTTTCATTACAAGCAAAGCCTGAGGAAGGATACAATACTGTCAATTAAATTTTAATAATTGGGCTGAAAGCTCCACATTTTATAGATGGGCGTATGCCCTTTTAATTGGCATGTGTTGTCCAACGGGATAAAATATAAAATTCTTTTGTTATTAATTCAGTTGTCATAGTGTATGAACAAATATGAGTATAAGTGGTTGAGTCAAGCCTGCATGCTAAAGTGGTTGGATCGTGTCTACATTCTGATGTGGTTGAAGCGAGCCCGTATGTTGATATGTTCATTCTCATTTTCCTCGAAATGATGGCCTAGACCACCTTTGCAACGACAGCTATTCGAGGAAACTATCGTGACTAATAAGAAGTCATCATGACAGATAAAGGCATTTGTCGATCCCTTAGAGATGACGTCGGCCAACATTTGGGACTCAATCTTTTCACCGAGGTATCAGGGATGGCCACTGCACCCGCAACACCTTACATTCACATCACAGTCATGTTCATTTAAGTGCAAGTTGTATACAAGGAGAGGTTAAAGGATGGTCTTTCCTCTTGGGAGATCACTTTGTTACCTCCATTTTTTTCTTCTTTCTTTCTAAATCTTTTAACTATGGATTCTCCAATGAGTAGTGTCCCTTCGGCTGGAGCTCGAAACTAATATATTTTCTATGATTTCCTCCAAAAACTCTTATCTATCGCTCTCCCTATATATGCAGTCATGAACTATACAAGACCCTGCATCTCAAAAGGATTATAACACGTAGCATAAACTCTCAAATTAAAATTGCGGATTTAGACATACATATAAATAATTAGTGATTGAAACAATTGCAAATTATTAATATATAAAAATTTAAATAATGATAACTTAAAGTTATATGATGCCTAAAAGTTTATTTTTATAGCAAATTTTAAAAGGCAAGGTTAGTACTTTTCTAATAAAATAATTAAAATATTGATCACATAATATCACGCAATCTGCTTGTCTATTAAAAACTTTTTTTGAATATTATTGATTATAAGTAAAATTATTATAGATGCAAATAATATTATATATATGTATAAGTACATATATCCTCATGTATGAGCTGTCAAATTAAGTTCAAAATCATTCAAAGAGCACGGCTCTAATTAAGATCAATCATGTTCATTTAATGAAGACCGCCTAATATACATATATATATATATATATGCACACACACATACATACATACATACATACATGTATGTATGTATGTATGTATGTATGTATGTATATGTAAAGGTATAATTATATTTTTATTTATTAATTAATACTTTATTTTTGCACATGTGCATAAAACAGTTATTTATGTATATATTTATATTTAGCCTACATCAAAATAATTAGAGTCTATCAATCATAGAGTTGCTGGCCTACATTAAGTATATATTTATACTTCAAGTGTGAGTGTATTTTTTTTTTTTTTTAAGGAATGGCCGAAGGCTATTATTTGAGTTCTGGTCATCACTAATGCACCTAACAATTCGAATACCTCACCCTATATACTATAGGAATCGAAACCCAGAACAGAGAGGACATACATCGCTGAAACAAATGCTCTACCAGTTAACCTTGATACGCGGCACCATATGTGTGTGTATGCACGCGCATATTTGCATGCATGCAAATTTCAAACATAAGATCTTTTATTAAAGGATAGACATAAGAATTGTGGGCTGCCATGGTAAGTTTCCTTTGATTTCGGTGAACGGGATTTCTTAAAGTCCTACATCAGTACGCAGGCATTCAGGTTTATAAAAATATTTAATTAAATAAGACTTCGTATATATTACCTCTGCACGAAGATCTTCTCCTTATTTTCATAACATTTTTATGGGTGTTGGTAGGTCGGAATACTTTGGGCATACCATGTAGGCACGTGCTATTTTTGTTAGGTCAGGGGTTCAATGATGTGATACGATTCACACCGTCGATCGTACGTTCAATTTATTTTATCGAACGTAATATTTTTTTTTTAATTTTTTTTTTAGCTAGTTATAAAACCTTAGAAAGTCATGAAAGTTGGTCAACAATTAATTAGTAAATTATGATTATTTTATCAATATAATTATTTTTTTTTTATTTTGCAATATTTGTAGTTTTTATTGTAATTGATTTTGATATATTGAGAGCAAAAATATTTACACAAATCTTTTGTTTAGCATTATGGATATGTTGAGAAGATTTTACAATATTTGTGGTATCATTATTTAAGCTTAGGTGGGTTGGCAAGATAGGAGACACACAAAATCTAAGCTTTTTAAGTGTATTAGATTAATTGTGACACTCATATGTGTTAGTATGAAATAATATTTTTTCATTAGTTTGATTAGGAGATACATTAATTTAATAAGGGAATATGACAGTGCCACTTTATTGTTTGAATATATTGGCTGGCCACAATTAAAAATAGGTGAAACTTCTACGTGTTAAAAGTTATTTTTGTATGTCAAATCTAACTGAAACTAGTTTATCATATGCATGTGTTAGAATGGAAATGAGGAGGACCAAAGAGCATGTGCATGAAGATCCTAAGCACTATTCTATCTCTTTTTCATTTTTTCAGTAAAAGGGTTAATTTGATTATTTTTTTTATTAAATTAATGGATATTAATCTTCTATTAAAACATCCATGGGTATGTATGTATGTATGTGTGTGTGTGTGTGTGTGTATGAATATATATATATATATATATATATATAGATATAAAATTTTATTTTGTAATTTGTAGCATTATGGATAGTAATTTGGTGTTGGATAAGATTGATTAAATAGGATTTTCTTTTTTTCAATTAAGCTAGCTTTCAAGGGTTAATTTCACTTGAAGAATGATTTTTTAAATTTAATGATTAGTTAATCAAGTTCCTTAAAGATTCTTCTTTTATTACACCAATCAGAAAGTTTATCTCCCTTAAATCATTCCTTGAAATAAAATATGCCTAAGAAGAGCTTCAATTGAAAATTTTGACCAACTAAGGCCCTGTTTGGGGCTACTTAATGCTGGTGGTGAGGCCCAAGGTCGTTGGGCATGTGTTTGATAAAAGCAATATGTCCACTTAATTAGATAATTTGGAGGAAACACAGGTCGCGAGTTCGACCCCACGACCCGCGTTCCTTCTCTAATAGTTGACGGGGCTTCTCTGCTGAAACACTCACAATTATCTACGCCTCCGCCCCTCTCATGATTCTTGCCCTAACTTTCTTCTCTCACGATTGTTATGAGGCTTCGTCATATGCGATTCTTGCCCTTACTTTTCGGTGGTTGTTGCAGTGAGCTTTCCATTCTTCCTCTCCCTCTCTTCTCTGTTCTTTGGCTAGGCTTGGATCATTGGCTCTGCCCTTTCTGTAGTGATTCCTCTTCCTCTCTTTTTTTTAGTATTCTCTACCTTAACTATACGATGGTTTTTTATTTTGCAAACACTAATACACAATAATTTGTTTGAGTTCTATGTGCTCTTATCCTTCAATGGCTTTCACTTTATGTTGGATTTTGAGATTTTTTTTTTGATTCTTTGATATGCTCAGATGATGATTTTGGGGTCTTTATGCCACATCATGTTGATGGACTTGGTTGATGTTTGATCTATTATGTTAATCTTATTGACTGAAAGATGTTGGTGGTGGTGATTGCATGTGCACTAAATTGGAAATACCAATGGCTATTTTGAACACATATGAACCATGTGTTGGTGTGTGGAGATGGTGGTAGTGGTGTTGTGGATGTGTTGGTGTGTGAAGGTGGTTGCATTAGTGGTGTGGATGTATTAGTGTGGAGGTGTTAGTGTGTGGAGGTGGTGGTGGTGGTGTTGTGGATGTGCTGGTGTGTGGAGGTGGTGGCATGTGGAGGTGGTGGCAGTGGTGTTGTGGATGTGTTTGTGTGTGAAGGTGTTGGTGTGTGGATGTGATGATGGTGGTGGTGTGGATGTGTTGGTTTGTGGAGGTGTTGGTGTGTGGAGGTGGTGGTGTGTATGGGTTGGTGTGTGGAGGTGTTAATGTGTAGAGGTAGATATGTGTGAATGTGTTGGTATTAGGATGTGGAGGTGGTCTAATGGTGTGTTGTGTAGGTGGTGTGCAGGTTGTTGTGTAGACAATGGTGATGATATTATGTTATTGCTATTTTTTTTAGTTGTGGAAAATATTTTTTTATGGTAAACATTTATTTTAATTAGTTTTTTTCATGCTAATAATACAATTTCTAAAACAAAAGAGGTCAGTCCATCTTACCATAGGGTGCATTATTTATGTTATTTTCGTGTGAACAGGGACACTTAAGGAACACTTGAATTTCATTTTATTCCAGCTGGACATTTTATATTTTCTTTTTTACGGGTTTTTGGCCATGATGCCTTGGATTTTAATTTTTTCATTGAGATGCTATTAATGCTTATTTGCATTTTTTTACTTTTCATCGTTATGTTTTGTATTTGTTTATCTAATTTTATTTGCAAATAATGTCTGTTTATGTAATTATATGACAGTTTTTGTGTTAGCTATATGGATGCAAATAGAGGAAAACGTAGAAGGAGAATCACAAATACAGTATGTTTGATGTATGAGTATTTTAACTCATACATAGCGCGCTCTCCTTGTGTGACATCCTCGTACATTGGAGACAAGTGGGTTTGGGGAGCTGCATGCAAGCCACCTAACAAGATTCAACAATATGTTTTGTATGACACAACCTATATGCATCATCTCTTGGAAGAACTACATAAGAATCATGGACTTCACAAGAGGTGCTAGCAATAACCCTCTACATGTTATCATAAAATGAATCTATTATAGGAGCCATAAAGCAATTCCAGCACATATCCAAAATAATTTGTAGTTTTTTTTTCAGTTGGGTTGAATGCATGGTCGTTTTTTCGTCACAAGTCATCAAATCATTTGACCCAACAATCGAAATGACTCCCATAAATATTTCACATGACACGCGGTATATGCCATATTTTCATGTAATATTTATTTTCACTAAGCACAGTTTTCAAATGAATGTAGTAATTTAGTTAACCTAGTTTAACCTTTTAGAACTGTACTGGAGCGATCGATGGAACACAAGCGGATACACGTGTTCCAAATAATAAGAAGATTTTATTCATTCAACAATGTGGTTCACCAACGCAGAATGTCATGGTTGTATGTGACTTCAACATGAGCTTCACTTTTTTCATGATGGGCTGGAATGACAGTTTACATGACTGTCGAATTTTCAAACTTGCAACACAAACTAAGAAATACAACTTTCCTTATCCACCCTCGGGTTTGATTGAGATTGTACTAGTTAGATATTAATCTTCCTACAATACTAGTCATTGTATTAATGTCAGGTAAATATTATTTGGTCGATGTTGAATAGTTGTTACAAAGAGGGAATTTGAAGTTCTGACCTGATGTGAAATATCTCGTACCTGACTTTGAGAGAGCCAGCCATATCACTTGGGCAGGAGAGAAATGTTCAACAAGAGACGCTTCTCCTTATGTGGTGTCATTGAAATGACATGTAGAGTTTGGAAGAACAAATGGGTCATGCTGCGTGACAGCCCAACATATATGTTTCTCAAACAATTGCAAATTGTGCTCACCAAGATGGCTCTCCGCAACTATATTCGATTGCATCCGTCCCACAACAAAATTGACTTTTTAGTATGGTTGATGAAGATCATTCACACGTCCCTGCTGAGGCACATGAATATCGTTTTAGACAATCTTTGTCGCATGCAGAAATTGATGGGCCTGAGACTTGCACTCAACATGAGGAAGGTATAAGGGAGATGATAAAGTTGAGGGAACGAACTATGGAAATTATAGTTAGAGGCTGAATTTAGAGAACATCTATTTTTTGTTGTTATTGTTGGTGATATGTATATGTGACACACATGAGCTCGGTTTCACGTGCGTTAAAGGAAACTAAGAACTCTTTTTTATAAGGTTTGTTGCCTTTTTTGTAGTGACAGTTTCTTTAGTTTATATACTCTGAGACCTCACAGTTGCATAAGACTTTATTTGATTACTTCTAGTATTATTTTTTACTAATACTACATCTAAGGGTATGTGTTTTGCGTCTTTAAGCCTTAAAAAAAGATGAGCTCGAGGATTTCCATTAACTCTGAAGCATTGTACTGCTACTGTAAACTATATTATTCTTTGCTTACTTCGCGACAACCACATAACTACGAGAGACAGTTTTACAACTATCCAAGAAGAAGAATAGGAAACTGACTTCTTGAAGTGGGTAGATGGGTTGGTGGATTCCAACACCGAAAGTGATCGGATGTGGAGAGTTTCCCTGCTTACTTTACGACAACTACATAACTATGAGAGACGATTTTACAGATATCCAAAAAGAAGAACAGAAAACTGACTTCTTTAGGTAGGCAAAAGGGCTAGTGAATTCAACCGCCGAGAATGATCGGGCATGGAGAGTTTCCTTATTGGACGAATTATCTCGTGGCAAACACTAGTTGCACTTTAAAAATAATATTACCACATTGTTAATTATTTTTTTAGCAGTTTTTTTTTTATTTTTTTGATTGTGGTGCTACTCACTATTTAGTGAGATGTTCATTTTTACTTTGTAATATTCAAACTGGATATTTACTTTCAAGTATGGAATATGCTAATATGAACAATTTTGTTGTAAACAGCATTACAATGCAAGAGCAGAATGATCATTTGATCAGAAACAACTGTAGCATAACTATTTTAAAACTACAAAAAAAAATAAAAATCCGCTTATCAACAATAACATGCAACCACAGCTGTTGTGCAACAGTTTTTAAATAATCTACAACCGCCCCAAATAGTGCCTAAAAGAGAATGATTGAGGCGACAGAATGACCAAAGATTTTGATTCAGTTGTCATAAAAATTTCAATCTAGCCCATCAGGACCCAATAAATAGCCCATATTATCTATTATTTCTTTTATTTTCTTCTCACATCACCTTTTTAAAAGTGCAAAGTGCAATATAATGCAAGAGATTTTTTTTTTTTTTTTCTTCATGTTTCAATACCGAAAGCACAAATAACAATCCACTCATAAATTCAAGTGATCATAAATATATTTATGACATAAACCTAACTTATTTACATATAAATTAACAAAATTAGCTTGTATTAGAAAATACTTTTAAAATATATAATAACAAATTCAATAACAATAATTTTTTTACTTCAAAAAATTTGAAAGGTTAAAAATGACTTGATAAAAATGGCAGTTAATCATTAAAAAAATATATCTTATAATTTATAAGATGACCAGCAGCAGAACCGTCATTTTGAGTGGGCAAAATTATTAAAGGTTTATTGTTTAAAAAATAATGTGCAAATAAATATATACTTGTTAGTAGGGGTGTAAATTAGCTCAACTATCTTTAATCGCTTGAAAATTGATTCAGCATGGCTTGAGTTATGATATGATCTGCATAATGAACTATAAGTCAAAACTTTAGATTAAACTTTTTCAAGCTGAATTTGAGTCATGCTTAAATCAACTGACCTGAGATCAGCTCGTAGTATTTTATATTTATAAAAATTATATATATGATGCTAAGCAATATTAAATAAAAGAACCATAGCCAATTTCAAGCAGAAACGGATTCAAATTACTCAGTTTAGGCCAGTTAGTTTCAATTTTGATTCGGATCGGGCCAATTCCGAACTGAAATGGATCCAAATAACTAAATTTGAGGCAGTTCATTTCGATTTCGAGTCAGATCCAGCTCGAAATCGAATATAACAAACCACAGAAGCCGATTTTGATAAAAATCTCAAATTCAGGAACAGGCTACATTACATCAGCCCGTGTAAGCAGAAAGTTGCGTTTACAACAAATTAAAAGCTCGGCTGGAAAACATTCAAGCAGCAAAATCAACAAAGAAATAAAATTTTCGTGTTAAATATGTAAAAACAGAAGTTTAGAAGATTAGACACGTAAATCCATAGAAATTGAGCGGTATGTATGCAAATCTTCTTAGTGTTTAAGAAGAGGAACTTTCTAATTTCATTGAAACGGAACAAAGCTAAGCGAATGGTTAATATGCCATGAACAAAATAAAATTCACATATCAAAACTCAAAATTTGTCAACTAGCAGGACCGCCTAATTACAAGAATCCCCACAGCGTAGTCCCTTTCAATAATATAGCATTAACCCCGAGTGATAAGTAGCCAACACATAAGACTTAGTCCTGGGAAATTATCTCATTCTTTATGGGCAAAATTTTGGCCTCTTCCATATTCACGTCACTGTTTAAGCACAAAGACAGAGACAACAATCATAACCTATTTTGTTGATTTTTAATTAAAAGTAGAAAATAAACATTTGATTGATTCAAGATCCATAAACCCCATTTTGCAAAACCAAATGGCATTTTTTTAAGAAATATTGAGCGAAAAAGTAATTTTTCTTGTACCAAAAAATCAGTTGGGCTCATAGCATACCTGTCTGCGGCTTCAGTTTTAGTGATGTAAGTGATATTTTTTGATGAAAGTAGCTCAAAGAACTCATGGAGATCCAACTTCTTCTGATTTTCATATAGATAATTCAGGAATTCATTGAATTTCTTTGGTTCCTGTACAAAAAAAATTACAGATATTAGTTGCTAGAAGCACGTGCCTTATAAATGATAGCTTTATTGAAAACATGCGCATTTAAAACAATATAAACTGGTATATTCCTGAAAATGATACAAAGCGGATCTTCATATGAAAAAACTAAAATAAGATTCTCCAAATCGAAATGTCGTTATATTCCATTTGAATCGGGGTGCTTATTGAACTTCAGCGCATGATGCCTGAGAATGTTCTAATGATGCAGAAGATCTTGTTATTTCAGATTTGGGCACATTCCCGCTATGCAGACCAAAATTGCAAAAAAAAAAAAAAATTAAGAATCATTTGCATGATCTTCTTCTATTTCCAATCAGTATCTAACCAGACCGTTTGCTTAGCATAATCTATAAGAAAAAAATCAAAATTGGTTACCTGCTCCAGAATGCAACTGCTGCGAAGAGCCATCAAACATTCAGCTGCATTAAGGAAGTTATCTCCTAAAAAAGAATTTTCCAACAGGCCATAAATATGGCCTTGCATTTCTTTAATTGCTTTTTCGACCCACTTTGATCCATCTCTGCGTGCCATCATTGCTTCAAAATCTTGAAGAGGATTAGAATGCCCAATTTTTTCAACCTTGACTGCAGAAGGAGCGGCACTTTGATAATCAATTGCTTTAACAACAGCAGCAGTTTCTTCATTAGAGCCTGATGGTTTTTCTAGCAATGCAAGTTTCTTAGGCCGCCCTTTCTGCAAGAAAAAAGGTCCCTTCAAATTTTATGTGCCTTGAACAAATTAATTCTTTGAGCGTTAAAGATGTAATTTTACAAAAATTCAACCTTTGGATTATCCTTCAGCTCAATTTGCTTTCTGAAATTATCAACTTCAGACTTCAGTGCAGAAAGAGTATTAGGATCAGGTCCAGTCATCCTCATGAGGGTTGTGTCAAGTTCGGGGAGCTGAGCATCTGGATGCTTCCATCTTAAATCAAGGGACTGATAGAAACGCTGATAAAAAAGGGCCATAAATCTCAGTAATTATAAAAGAAAACTCATTCCACCTATTACATAAAGTCACAACACATCCGAACGATGCCGAAAAAACAAAATGTAATTTGTATGTTTGGCAACAAGTTTATTTTTTTTCCCCCTGATGGAATGAAAGCAGAGTACCAAACAAGTTAAAAAAGATAGAAATGCATTCAATGATGTACAAATTTCAGCAGTTCCACAGTTTTAAAGGCTCCAAAACTGTTTCCAATATAAATTCTCATGTGTCGCTCAAAAATCATTTTTAAACTCATAAAGAACAATGACACAATGGAGAAAAATGATTCATATAGCCGACCACGTTGTGGGATTAAGGCTTTGTTGTTGTTGTTGTTCTAAAGAATAATAACGTTGGCCATTTGCCTGCAAGCAAGAAGAATGCCCATATTGTTCGAGCTCCCTCAATTCAGCTAACATTCATTTCGGAAATCCAAAGTATTTCCAATTAAATCAACATATTGGTTACACTTGATTACATTTTTGAATAAATTGAGAATAAATTAAAAAAACAAAAATAAACAAAGCATTGGTAAAACAAGCATTCACACAATTCTCAAACTTTAAGCACAGACAATTGAAAGAACCTGATATTGACAATTATAAGTTAGTCAGGTCAGCTGTTGATTTAAATATCATAATGTAATATCCTGTATTCAACCCTAAATTCCAGAATTAGAGCAATTTGGCCTTTCTTCCAACTCTCCTCGGGTCACTATTAAACCCTGACTAGGGAGCTCACGGGTAAGAAATTAGAAAGGAAAAGGCGAACAAGATGAAAGCGAGTGGTGAGAGACTCAAGGGAGGCATTGTGAGTGCAAGCAAGGCAGGCAATTGCATGCAAGCAGCCCGTGGCAAAGGCATGGGCTGTGAGGTGTGGCAAGAAATTCAATTATTTGCTTTAGGACTTCAATTTGGAAAGAACAGATGATGATTTTTGGCTTGCAAAGGAAGACGAAGAAACTAGGGTTCTTGTGGAATAATTGTTCTTCCTCTTCTTCCTTGCAGGAAATAAAACTGTATTTTATTTCCTCCTTAAGTAGTAGCAGCTCATGAGTAGTTATTAGCACTGACGTTAGATTATGTAAGGCAATGAAACCTTTAAATAAGTTAATCCTAAACTTCTAAAGGTCTTTGATGATTAGAATATATGAGCATAAGATGTGCATTTTCTCTCACTTTAAAACAAAATACAAAGTCTTCTATTATTTATATTTAAAATTGAATCAATCCTGTTTATCATTTAACCTCAGGACAAACATTCTCAAATAGTTTTATTATTGAACTCCAAACATTCTTTGGGATTAAAAGAAATTATATGTTGATTATTTTTATATAAATCGTGCGGGGTTATTAGAAGCATTATAATAAGTTAATATATAATTTATGTAATAAAAATGATGAAAAAAATTAATATGAAAATGAAACTTAGAGGAGTATTAAACATTTCATGAATCCTAGGCCAATGAAATTTCCCATAGCATATTTAATAAGAAAATATTAAATAATTCATTAATATTTAAGACTAGAAATAATGTATAAATTAAAGAAATCTTTAGAAGCATTTATTTCTATAATAATCTTATTGCGATAGTATTGGCAATTCAATGATTTGAATGTATAATTGATTTAGGTTCTTTGACTTTAGGGTTTGTGGAGCCTTATATGTTGAAGCAAAAATGATTGAAATTGGATCGAAATGTCGGCTACTTGTGGCCGATATAGTAGACGACTCTTACTGAATAAGATATATATGAACCACTTCTTGTCAGAGGCATACTCCATGCTACTTGTTGGAATGGTCTACCTATTAATAATCTAAATATGAAATGTGCAGCTTTATCCATAGTATTTCAAGATCATTTCAACAGAAGTGGTGGTTAACATTATGATGTTATTTGTTGTACAAAGTTATAAAAATTTATATATACTATTCAAAATTGCTTATATAAATCATGAAATATAAAGTAATCGAGTTTGATCATGTGATAATTCCTATTAAAAGAATTTACTGCAATAAAAAAATCATATGATATATATATATACTTATATGAATGATGCAAATGTTGTCGGTAAAATCTTGTTAAATATTAGCTAGCCGGACCGATAGATCCATCCATAAAGCGACAAAGTTATGAGAAATTTCCAAAACTTTGGTGTCTACCTTTTTCTGGTTTTAATGCATCGTAATAAATCAAGCAAGGATATACATACATTCATATACATATGTATGTGTGTATATATTGTATATATATCCATCTACATATGTGTGTATCTATATCTATCCATATGCATACATGTGTGTGTGTGTGTGTGTGTGTGAAAGTTATAAAATAATTGATAAATGATAAGAAGTATTAAAAGAGTATAAAGTAAGCATGCTTGCAAGTGGTCTTTTCTGTATTTGTACAAAATGATCATTAATTTATATGGATAACACTTGAAAACTATGTTGTATAATAAGCACTACGAAATTATTTGCACAATTGAAAAACTTATTTTTTATACATTAGTTACAATTGTTATAATATGACATGTTATTGGTAATCAAAACACTTTAATTGATTATCTTTATGTGATGTGGCTTATCATATATATATATAAAGCTATAAAAAAAATGCTATATGATTAAGGAGTTATTAATAGATGTATTAATTTAGCATTTTTGTAAGTGGATCTTTTTTTGTATTTGTATAATTGATATGGATAAATCTTTAGAATTATGCTGTATAATAAGCACTAATAAATCATTTTCATAATTGAAAATCTTATTTTCAATACATTAGTTAAACTGTTATAAAAAAATATTTTATTAGTAATCAAAACTCTTCAATTGATTATGTTTATGTGACATGTCTTGCCATTATATTTTAATCAGTGCGATCCATCTACTGAGTTTGTTTCTTACAAATGCAGACCTATTATTTTATGATTTTAAAGTTGCTACTTGTGCATCATTTAGAGGAGCATCTAATCTCATGCTTTAAGTATATGAGGTGTCGATAGAATTATTTAATTGATTCAATAATATAGTTAAATTTATTTATTTTTTAGTGGACATTAGTAGGTGTTTCTAAATTTAGATGTTCTAATAATCTCATTAGTGGATTAATAGTTTCGAAATGATATTTATATCCCTTAGGAATATTTCTAAATTTTCAGCTCACACCCTCTCGCTACAATTCTGTGATTTCTTTACAGGCCCAATAGGTGGGGTGTGATATATTCTACCTCTTCCTAATGATGTTTATTATTAGCAATCAACTTTTCAGCATTTTTTCTCACTTCTTTGGGAATAAAATCAAATCAAATAATAATCCAAATGATGTTGTGCCGTTTCTGAGAGAAGTTAAATGGAAAACTTAAGAAAAAATTCACTACCATATGTATTTCAACCGCTATAAAGAAAAGAAAAATGTCAATAGGTGTCATACAGTTGTCATAATTACCATGTAACAGCCACATCCCTAATATACAAGGTCCTTTGGATCTATTGTTGCCTACTTGCGACTCATTCTCCATGAGTTGCAGTTAGTCTTATTTTAAGTTTAATCAATACTTCACCAAACAACAACAACAACAACAACAACAACAAAGCCTTAATCCCACTACGTGGCGTCGGCTACATGAATCTTTTTTCTCCATTGCGTCCTAAAATTACAAGTCACCGCACGATTTCCACATAGCTGTCGTTCTAAATAATTTTTGCGTCAGCCCCTAAGATTTCTCATGCAACTAGGAAACCAGAAAAGCAATATTTTGGCAGCATTGCGACAACAAATGGACCACAAGGAATAATCTAAGAACGGCTAACCCAAACCTGTAGTACTGGATTTGGTGTTAATTCAGGTTTCAGCAACTCCTGGCCATCTGAAGCTAGATCTAGCATTTTGACTAAGTTATCTGATGACTCCTGTTGTAGTTCATTTGGCAGGCGTGATGCAGGTAGATTACTAAATGATGGAAACTGAAACTCTCTCACATCCTCGGCAAAGGGAAGTACATTCAAGTAAAATGAATCTGGCTGCAAAAAACAAGAAATTATGTCCTTCAAATTGCATGAAAAAAATTAAAAAAAAAATCCTAAACACATAAGAAAAAGGAATTAAAAAATATAGTAGGTCAAAATGGGTGGGGTGAAACCTCACAATATTATCAGAAGAAGAGATATTAGGTGTCAATACTCCAATTATGACATTCCCTTGTCCCTGTCTCCATACACAACGCATAATTGCAACTTTGTTCATTTCTTTCATAGCTCTTGCCAGGGAAGAAACTGCTAGGATTGCTTTTACATTACCCGGTTCAGGAATAAATACATATACATCCTTCATGTAATAATGCCTTCATCAAGCAAAAAGAAGACCATGAAAAAAGGTTATTGCTGGCAAATCAAAATACTGATAGATGTGCGGAAAACTATACAATTTGGAAAAAAAAGAAGAAAAAAAAAGATATAAACCTGCTAGAAATTGAAATATAAAAAGTTAAATTTCTTAGCATTTGAGGTCTTCACAGAAGAAAGCAGTTCTTACCGCATAATGTTAGAAGCATCAGTAAAACCAAGAAGCTTCACACTTTTTTCCGGTGTAAACTTTACTGCCTCCCATTCTGCCGAGGATATAGGAACAATTTGAGGTCCATATCGATAGCCTTTTATCCTTTGTTCTGGGGGAACAATCCTATCAAAATCTTCCGTGTTTTTGTATTCATAATCAATTTTGAGTTCATGAGTGGCAAATTTATCATTTCCTGGTGCTTTGTCAGAATATTTGTTCAATGTAGGAAATTTCTCCTCTGATGTTTTCTTGTAAACCCAAACCTAGTAGTGGAACAATCATAAAGTACCATTAGTAAAAATATTGCCAAGCAAACCTGATTCCACAGAGGAGTCACTAAACGTACTCTAGTGTACAAGAATGCATGAAAATGTGCATCAAAGTTTCATTTCATGCTAAAAATATAACTATAAAAGAGTTCTGAATATTTACGCTATGCATAACTGCATAAACTGTATTCCAAAGCAGAAATTTATCAAGCAAATGCCATTTTACTTATTTATAAAGCAAACTACAATTGTTCTCTTAGAACTTGGATCCATGTTGAAGTAGGACGACCTTGAAAACTCTAAAAAAGACACTATAAAATAAGAAAAATAGATAAGTCAAAAAAAAAAACGAATGTAACAAGATGATCAAAACCTCATGTTTGAAAGGCAGCACACCTCATCAATTTCAAATCCCAAAATAGGGGAAGAAGAAAAAAAATGTTTACATATTAGAGTTTTTTTTTATGATATAAACTGTGTTGTATGATTCAAAATTCTCATATTTATAAACAAAAAATAACAAACTACTAAAAAAATTGCTAACCACTAACAAATTTCAGATGAACTAGTGAACTGCTGACAAACAAGCTGCTTAAAACCGGCCAATAATTTATTAACAAACTACTAACATACTTAACAACGTTAACTAAACTAATCTTTGCAAAGTAATGACATTTAAAAGATAAAATATCTTTAAAAATATGCAAGATAAAAATTGTTTACACGTAACCATCAGTAAAAGTCAGAGAAGATGAAGTTCTAACAATATTATAAGCATTTCTATAGTTGAATAAACCAGACCTTCAGCATCCAAAAATAACAACATTCCATCAATATCTATGTAATTAGTTTTGACATCATAATAATGGTTCTATAACATCCACTTGGCACCTTTTCATTAAAACATGTCACATTTTCCAGATAATCAAAAAGAAAGCAACTTAAAACACAATGCAATCCCGGCACTTTGAAATTAGTGATTCAAGACTAAAAAATTGTGAGAATAGAAATTCAGACAAGTGAATGAATAGCTTCAAAGCAAGTTGATAAGTTTCAATGAAAATATACCATGTAAGCACATAGACTAACATTTCAAAAGCATGTAAATTGAAAATAAAAAAGGAAACAAATTACTTATTTGCCGTTATATAATAAAACAGCTTACATTAATCTAAACAACTAAAGTTCACTAATAATTATCATGTAGGGTACTAGCTTTTATTTGAATACATATATCTATATTGTGATTCAGTCCTTATGAATAATTTGATGACTAATCCCTACAACGAAGAAAGCTGAAATGAGTTACATAACGAATTACACAACCAATGGAAAGAAGCACGTGGAGCAAGAGGCCATGTAAAAGATGGAAGCTGACGAGTGTAGCTAATACCCATCCCTCTTAACCATGCATATAAGAGGTTAAAAGGATGAAATTTCTTTTAAGGGGGTATATATTAAAAACAAAGTTCTACTAAAAAAAGTCTCCCACATAACGAAAAAATCAACAAGATCAGATTGATGTTTCAATGGATTCGAAAGGTAAAAAGCCAAGAGCAACCATAAAAGGGTGATACCATAGAACAAAACAAGGTTTTGTTGACAGGCTTACCTAGTCGGCAACTGCCTTATAAGGTCCTACCCAACAAAAGCATGGCCAGCCACCCATATGTCAACATGTTAAGGCATCTGACTGATATTTTCTCAACGCCCATATTGGTTGGTGCCTAAAACTTGCTTGCATCTACTGGGTCCGACCAGGAGCATAGTGGACCAATATTGCGTAGTAATAATTGGTAATAGCTTCATGAAATTTTTCACGATTGTGTACTAACAGATCAATTAGAGCCGGCCAAAGGCATGGACAAATGACTTTGTCTGGCCAGGAGAATGCAGAAAAAACTACAGGGCCATGTCAATAGCCATTAAGAAAAAAATTGAACAGGGAATTCATGTGTGGCTGCCAAATAATTAAATGATAATAAATCTCATATGGAAACATCAAATGATTTGCCCAGTAATTTTATAAGTAAATCATTTACAAGCAATAATAGCAACAATGTTCACGTTTGCAAAGCAAATTTGGAGCTTTGGTCACTTGTGGTAGATGGACTCGAGAATTTTAGAGGTTGCAAGAAAATATTTCATATTAATTTGAATACATACATACATATATATATATATATATATATATATATATATATATATATATATATATATATATATATATATATATATATATATATATATATANATATATATATATATATATATATATATATATATATATATATATATATATATATATATATATATATATATATATATATATATATATCCATATTCAGTTATTTATTTATCATTTTATTGTTGATCAACTGATCGTAGGTTTAATTTGCTGGCCATTATGAATTTAACATATTCTAACAGATTATATGATCTGAAATTTTTTATTCATCTATTAAATTTGGCAATTGAATTGAACTAAGTGAGCACCTTTGACTTTCCTAAACAAGCAAAAAACAAAGGAATCCTCTTAAAAATAAAAAAGGGGCTTAACATGCACACACATGCCCAACCAAAATAACTGCAGCCAAAGCACGCACAGCACATCACTCAAATCATCACCACCGCTCACATAGAAAAAAGACCAAAAAGTAAGGAAAGATGAGCATACTTCCTCACCCTTCAAACACTTTAAGGCAATCACTCAATTATCATAAAATTAACACGTTAATTCCAATGAACTCGTCCACATTAAAAACAATCAATAATAAAGCAAAAAGTTTAAGCCCAACCAAAAAAAAAAAAACTGAAAATAAAAAAATAGAGGAGAAAAAAAGAAAGTGGATGAATATGTAAGACTCTCTGGAGATGATTAATTATCAATAAAATGTTCTTAATTAAATAAGGGTAGAGAAAGAACTTTAAATATGTAAGAAAAACTGCAGTTGCCTTCTCTAAACAAAAAATCGAGTAAATAAAGAAAATGTTATGACACAAATGATTTTTAACACAAGTATATATATAGTGTGTAAAGTATAAATTTTCATATAGAAAGAATTAGAAATTTGAGCAAGATTAAAAGTTCATTAAAAATAAGAAAATCAAGCAAGCCATCTAGAGTGTTTCTTCAAAAATATTTTTGGTTCTTAATCGATCTTCCTTTCTCAAGACAAAATACTAAATTTCACCTTGATCTTCATGCTCGAACTTAATTCAAGGTCGCCTCTGTAAATAGTAACTGGGGAAATGTTTCGAGTCCTAAGAGCCCCAAGCAACGATATTGACCCATCAACATGTATGATTTTAGAAATCGTACTCTTTGAAAATTGATTCAGTAAATCAATATTCTCATCTGCCGCCATCTGTTCAATCAACCCAGCCAACTTAACCCTTACAACTATGCAATCCAATCTCACTCCATGAGTTTTCATCAATTGGCCGATGGTATCAACCTGATCTGCCTTAGAGCCTTCATCTGGTTCCTTGACTGGATGTTGTGCGTCTGTTATAAGACAAATGCGATGTTTCCCCTTGTTTGTAGGTCCAAATTTCTTTATCAGCATATCCATCCCGACAACAATAGCATCAAGGACTAACTTGTCAAGGTGAGCAAGATAATAAGCATGGAATTATGTAAAAATTGAAGCTTAGGTGTTAGATATGCAAATACAAAAGAATTGAGTGGTATGTAGGTAAACCTTCCATGAAATAATATCATCTGCTACTAGCACAATAATGACAAGGTACTCCATAAGCGTGTTCTCCAAGGTGGTCAAGACATGGAGATGACACGTGGGGGCTCAGAATTTTTCATTATGTATTTCCACAGAAATTTAATAAGGGGATATCATGGAAATAGCTGTGGAAAACCTACTTGTCAAAACAAGGGTGCAACCTCATTTGGAAATGAATTGCTTCTACATTACCTTTCCAAAAGCTGTAATCCATAATTTTTCCATTTTTGTGGAAATACATGATAATAATACCTACGCATTTGTGAAATCCCTTCAGAGCTCCAAGGCCATGGAAAGCACTCCGCCGAAGCAGTTTGCATATTTGCAAAGAGTATTGACATTATATTTCAGCCAGACAACACAACACAACACAACAATATAAACATTTACAGCAAAAGAAAGTACAATATAACACAACATTATGATGCAAGGCCCAGTTTTTGCTTCATATAGTTGTACAGAGAAAATACACAAGGTTTTTCTTTGTTCTTGCATGAGGAATGGTGGACGTTATGGTATTCAAAAAATGTCAAGAAAGATGTCACATGGGTTTTTTTTGGGATTTTTTTTCTTTTGCTTTCATTTTTAAAAACATGCTTGTTTGGTATGATTCTTTACATGTTTTTCATTTTTTGTTTCTAAAAATAAATTAACATACTTTTTAACACTAAAAAAAAAACTATAATTTTGAGTGTTTTTAAAAACAATAATATCGTAATTAAATATGTCAAATATGTTTTGCTTCAAATCAAAAGATAAATAAAATAAAATAAAAAATTGAAAATAAAAAACAAAAGCGACCCCAAAAGGCCTCTAAATGGGTTACCATCAATCATATTCAGATACTTGCACCAAAATAATAACATATAAGACAATAATTCAAACTGAAGGCTTATAAATACAAGTAGATGACACAAATATTTAGAATAAAAAATGTAAAAACTTCCAAGGAAAAACACATAAACAACCAAAAATAATCAAATTTGGATACAATCTCCATTCCGGGTTCCTCTTGGAAGTTCACGCAAAGTGTCCATTATTACATCATCTACAACTTTGATATCCTGTAAAACCACAACATGCAGATATCCACCCACCTCCTTCTGTAGGTCATTTTTGGTTTCTGACAATTCCAAAAGTATTTTGCAATAATATGGCATAGAAAAGAAAGAATGAGAGATGCAAAGTTCTTCAACAAGAGTTTTTTTCCTATTACTATCTATTTGATTTCCCATAATGGGAGGAAGAAGCAGTTGCCATATCTAAAAGTGAAAGCCAAATCTGCAAAAGATGTTTGTTTGTTTAACAAGAAAGTGAAACTTTCTATTTCTTACTGTTTGGTTGTGGAGGAACCATGAAAGCATATAATAATCCTAGTAAAACTATCGCCTAATGCACATACATGTCAATGTGTACGTTTGTCTTGTAAATATAGAACGAGAGAAATATGCAAGCACAATTATACACAACACATACCAACATAATTCAAAATTAGAAATAAATAATATTTAATATAAAAATTTTATAAATTATGTAATGTGCTTGTACATTATATTCTATAATATCAAAAAGGAAAAAAAATTATAAATATAGTGTACATATGAGTTATACATTAAAAAATACATATATTTATATGCATAATACATGTACGTTTGCAGGTGCATACAACATGAATATAGACATACAAAGATATGGAATTGGTCAAATATCATACATTCTATTGTTAATATATATATATATATATATATATATATTTATTTATTTATTTATAATAAACATTTACATGTTTTAAAAATATATTATTAAAATGCATTATAAAACAATATATTCAACATACTTACTATATTAATTAAAAATATAGCATAAATATAAGCAATTAATAATAGAATATTATATAGTACATGATAGATTACATACCTTTGTGGGGCTATGAAAATTCATGCCCTGGCCTCTCTCAAGAACAATGAAAGAGTTTTACATGAAGTTTCACGGTTAAATTTTCAAAAAGCAAACTAGATTGCATATAAAATGCTACTCAAGATTTCACTTTCATTTTGAGAGAATTTTTAAGATCTGTGGTTCGATTTTTCCCATAGGCATGAGTTATATGGTTAATAAGGCTCAGTCATTATGGGCTAAGTATTTATACTCTGCATATAATAATGGCAAATTTAAGTTTTAGATTTAGACATTTATCACTGTGAGCCTAGAGCGAATGATACGGGGAAGGATGACAAACCTGATGAAGATCTTAATATTTTGTCGTCCTGGGTTATCATGGACCCTAATTAACTTAGTCCGTTTGGGGCAACTTATTTGGTGCTGTGATGTTTTGAAAACGCACTTAACCTGTTTGGGTAAACTGCGTTTTGGAAGCTTACGTGTTTTCAAAACGCTAAAAATAGCGTTTTCACACCGCAACTACCTAGGTGCGGTGTCAGCTTTCTGACAACGGTCTGGCTTTTCCAAAAAAATAAAATTTTGTAATAACCACCGCACCTAGCTTATTAGCATTATTTTTAAACAGCTTATCAGCAGCTGCCCCAAACAAAGTAGGTAGTCAACCCAACCTAACTGAAGAATCACTGTCAGCAGCCATGAATTGCTTCATATAATAGAATCTTGTAGACATGTGATAGATATTTATACAAAAGGACTAATTTAACTCAATATTAGCTAATAGAGGGTTATGTGTCCTATTGAATATGTTTATTTGATAGGGCAAAGAGTTATTGGAAAATATATGAGCTATAGTTGTGACTGTAACATAATGATAACAATTAGCAACAAACCACATGGTCGGAGGCTATATTCGTAAGCCCATATTCTGGAGCCGATTGGTCAAACCATGCAAACAAATGACTTGACGCACTTTCTTACTAGCATAGACGAGATTTGTGTGAACATAATAATATATTGATATGATATTGATACTTTTGATCTAGATTTAATCCTAAATGTGTCATTCTCAAAAAATTATTGTGGATGGCAGATGAACAAAATTTTGTTTTTTTTAACTTTTTATGATTAAATTTAATTTGAACATTTTAGATTTTATGATTTTTTTAATGGATTTTTTTTTATTTTATTATTTTTTTATTCTAACATATTTTGAAAAAAAATACCCCCACTAATTGAGATTCATTTTTAACACAAGCATTTGACTAACCATGAAACATGTTGACTCTATTTATAGACAAATGGATCGGGTTCATGCTTTACATTATTTGAATGTATTCAGTTATTCTTTGAGGTTTAATTTTGAAAATAATTTCTCTAATTGAGATTCATAACCAACGCAACCATCATTGGGGATTGATGTTTTTAAATTGTATCGACCTTATCCCGCTTATAGAGAATTGGATTTATTATTGATAGAATTTATTCAAATCTTCTTTGGATTTGATATGGAAAATAAACTCCTCCAATTAAGATTTATAATTAACACAAACATCATCAAAAATTATATGTAAAATGATTGTAGTATTCATGATTGTATTCCAATGGATGCTTATTGATGAATTGTATTAAAATTATTTAGTATTGTCGATTATAGTCCTTTTAAAGAGGAAGATCATACTAGTCTGGTGGGGATCCAATCTTGTTTACTCCGGTCCTTATGAGAAGGAGAAGCAGACTAGTCAATGTGGGACTTAAGTCCTTGCCTTATGAGCAGGCAACAAGCTCAAGATTGTGCCTCATTAAGCATTTTGAATTTTGATTTTGAAATGAAAGATTTTAAAATTTTCAAGGTATTTATATAATTTTTCAAAATAATTGCATGTTTCTCAGTACGAATCCAATTTTAGCTTAAACTTACCACAATTTGTATCACATTCTCAAACCAAACATTCTAGTGTTCAACACGTTAGTTGGAGCACATACGAACATTTTGAATTAATATATTTTGATGGTTTAATTTTTTGGCATGCTTATCAAGACTATATAATAAGATTCAACACATTTTAGGTCCGCGTAATATTCTAAAATTATAATTTGGAGCATTCAACACATCCGCGAGCCTTCATTATCCTGTCATACGGTCGAATTTAGGATTTACACTTTAGATACCATTTAATGCCTTAAGCCAAACAAAAAAAATGCAATGGTACTGACTTTAGGTCTCATTGTGATCAAGGAGCGCCTTGGAGTGTTGCAGATGACACTTTTGGCAACATGAGCGTGGTGATTTGCATGGCAACAAAATATAACGATATTTAGGGGTATCTTTAAGCCTAAACCATTTATCCATATTGAAGTGGCCACATGGCATCTCGTAAATGATTGAAGTGAGCGGTGGTAGTTATTGTGGCATCAAAACGTAAAGGAGGATCCTCAAGAATCTGAATAATAAAATTGATCAAATAAAGTGATTATTTTGAGCAAATGAGTTTGGCAATCTAATTGATATGATCCAAGTTATTAAATTTGAATGCCGCAATTAAAAACAAACAAAAAGATCTTCTCCATTCCAACCAATCAGAGATTAACATAGGTCAATATTCCTTATGTCCGAACAAATCTATTGAACATCACTAAATCGATCTCTTTAGTATACTATTATAAATCCAACTGGTTAAGTTGAACAAGTCAAATGAACTTAGATTTCAAAAAGCTGAGACAAGAACAATGCTAATGAAGTGATTGGATTGAAGTATTATACTTCCCCATGACAACACTAAACAGCACACAAGTGCATCTCCTTCCTCCTCAGAATTCTCAAGCTCCTTTGAAAATTGCAAACAAAATGTTTAAAGCATGAAGTGTTTACAAATTCAACACGATACTTTATGAGAGCAAGAGGCAAACACTTGTGAAAAAAAAAAAAGGTAGTGACAGTGGCCTCCAAGCCACCCTCATTTTCTAAGGTGATGCAAGTAGAAATGTTGCCAACAAAGATGTCTTTGAGTCAGGCCATCAACATAGGTAACTGCCTAACTGGCCACCATAAAGACAAACTCAAACTCCAACATGAAACATCTAGCAAAGATATTAGGTAGATCTCCAAATGTCTTTCAACCATCACCCACTGCAACTCATCCAATCTCGAGTGTTGCAGTGACAAACAAATCATCACTGCAATGGGCTAATGAAGAGATTGATAGGAGAGAGTATAGGTCGCCCGGAATGGCAACTCCCCAGGCCCTAGAGATGCATGAGGAATCCATTTGTCTAAATCTATAAATGTCAAACTGCGCCTTTAAATTGAGCAAGACATACGAGGGCTTAGGCATAAGGGTAGGTGACAAGGTGGAAACTTCCCCATACTCAACTTTAGTTGTGATCAACATTGACTCTCCTCCAAGTGATGTATGAGATTAGCAGGTCTGGCATGGAGCAACTCCAATCTGACAAAGAAAGACAAATGAAAGTAATTAATATGCCCATCAGGGATTTGTTCCAAATGGTTAAAAAGCAACAAGAAGAAATCTGCACTCTAAAGGCTAACATAGAGAAACGTAACTGAGTAGCAATCTCTTTGGAGTCCCTTCAGCGAGGGTATGGCAAACATTTCAGCCATAAGCAGGTTACATAGAGTGTTAAAAGGCCAGTCTCTACTGACAGTCCATGGCTTTCTGAGAGCCATTATATTCCAAATGGAAGTGCTCTGCTAGAATTCCCAGTCACTGAATTGGAGATATTGAAACACTGATTGATGAAAAAATACAAGAAATTAAGGAGCCAAATAGGGGGATAATTGGGACCATGTGATGCATGTAACCATGAACAAAATATATTGCAAATACAACACATGTAGTCCACCCTCTAGCCCCAATTGTGTTCACCTCGGTCTCTCAAGCAACCAACGAAGAGATGATGCTTGAAATCCTCACCAATGTGAGGGGTCACCTTTAGCACTAAACGCTATCAAAAAAGGTTGTTTCGGTGATGTTTTATACCGCAATCTAGGAGGTCCAACAATAGATGGCTAGGACTATTTTGGAGTAGATGGCCAACCAAGAACGTGGCTTTCACATTAAGAAGAGCAAATCAGTGTGGAGAAGGCTCCCAAAAATACTACTCAAAGCAAGATGTCAAGGAAAATGCACTCATTTGATTGTCCGCTAAGGTTAAGTCAATTTAGTACAATCAAGAAGAAAACCGAAGAGTTTGTGTAAAGATCTATAATTTTAAATATTTGTCATCAATTTAAAGTATTTACTTCTTTGTAAAAAATATGATTATTTTAGTTTACGTTTCGAAATATAAACCCGCTCGAGACATACAAAAACAAAGTATATTTTAGTCTAGATAAAAAATCCGGGCTTCATATGGCACACAAGGGATGGATTAAGAAAACTTCCAAATTGTTTAGTATATCTAGTCATAGGATAATAAATCTAATTTATTAAATATGAGCAAATAAATTCATAAAATTTTGGTGGGAAAACTCGAGTTATATGATCTTCGAAAGCCTTTAAACCATCCTCATATCACTTGATGTGATTTGTTATGATCAAACAAGGTGATTGGTGGCAAATAATCACGCTAAATCACTTAGAAAATGGGAAGACAAAAGGGTTTGGGATTGAGCTTCTTGAGCATAGTTCTATCATCTATGCACTACCCAATGCTTACATAAAGGTTTAAGGGTGACTGTGGAGCATATTCTGTGATTGCTCCTTTTAGCTCCCACTGTCTTTTCTCTAAACATTCGATGTCCTCATCTTCTCTAGCAACACCAATATTCGCTTCATCCCCAATCAACTTTTTAGCATGACTATTGTTCAAACCTCATCATAACAGCAAGATACACTTCGCCAGCTCTATGGTTAATTGTTTAAATCCATCTACCATGACACAACATTAATTGTAAGTCACCTAATGAAATATCCAATTCCCCTTTGATCTCCCATCAACTCTCTATAGGGTGAATGACTTAACAATGTTGTTTATCAGGCACGGGCTCTACTTCTTTTAGATGCAATTCTTCCATGATTGGCGCTTTCTTTTCCCAGAGAAATAAAATTCTCAAAAATTGGTATTAAGTCCTAATGTAACTCACCCACAACTCCACCGTCCCACCATCTTCCAAGGGAAATGACGCACTTCAAGAAGTACAGTTAAAACTTAGTTGTGGTCAATCATAGTTTTTCAAACACCAACAAGTAGAGTCATTCTTGCACCTAAACCCATGCAACCACCATTTGAATAGCTAAATGATGAAGGAATCGGTAAAAAAATTAATAGGATTACAACTTTTATATAATCTCTAAACAAATTGTGCTTGAATTCAACTATACCAAAGAATCTGACCAAGGTAGACATCCAAACACTCCCTAAAACATTAAAAAACTTCACCACCCTCCTAAGAGATCCTTTGAATCCAAGCTTCAAGCTTTTCCAGGAGAAAGAATCCACAAAATAGAGGGAAGTTTTGCCCTCATAAAAGGCAAACAAAAAGTGGCAAAGGTTCACGATAACTCCTGTCATTAAGCAAACCAATGATATCCTTGATACCTATAGTTGGACAAAAGGGAAAGAACATAAGGCATTCGAAAACAGTACCTTGTCGTGGGAAGCAATGGCAGCTCAAAGTTTTGATCAAGCTAATGTACAACAACAAAGAGGAGATTGGAAATGTGTGCATCAAAACATAGTCATATATAATATCCAAAAGAGAGCAAGGATAAGGCTGATAGTAATGATGATATGAATGTGAAATATTAGAAATGGATTAATATAGAAACTTCTGAAACTTACAAGTCTAACTCCAAAAAATTAAATAAAACTTTTTAATTAAAGACTATAACCAACATTCATTGGTAATCATATATGTAATTGAAGTAGTAATTCCAACTTGTTTTACACCAAAATTGCGAATGAGTTTTCGATATCACATAAAAATCAATTGGAAAGAAGATACCAAACCAAATTAACACCTGTTTAGATGAAATTAACTTTTTTGTTCTCACTATTCTTTTTAATTTGTATTGTGAATGTTGAATGAGAGTGTGTGCCTTCCAATGGGAAACTGCAGGAAGAAAGACATGTCATCACAGCAAAAGAAAGGAATCTTTCAAAACACATAGACCTTCCATCATAAACGACAAAAAGTGAAGGACCTATCTTTTTGATAATGGATGAGGCGTGAAGCACATGACATACTCTAGTATGAATTACCACATGCAATATCCACGCTTCTTTAGCCAAAATAGTGAGAATAAAAGTTGGGAAAACAACTAACATGGGAAGTGGTGAGCTCAACTAAAGCCATCAATATTAGTACATATTCCTTCACTACATGAAACTTGAAATATCATGGTCATTAGAATCTTTGAGCTATAAATTTGGATGTTTTCAACATATGGGGTATGGAAAACTCACTGTACCAAAATAATTGATTGGTATAGCAGTGTTCTAGATAATAAATCAATAGATCCAATTTAGAAGGCAAACTAGTCTTTCTCCTCTAAGGGATGAATCTATCTATTTTCCATCAATCCATAATGAATGTTGTTTCATCATTCATTGCTTATTTTCCACTACTCATTAGAAGTAAACTTTATTTTCTTTCGTGCAATCGTAACTTAACGAGCTTATCTAAACTTTCCTTTCTATCGAATTTAACCTAGCCACATAGCTTTCGACAATAAAATGAAATCTTGTGTCAGGAATATTGGTTTTCACTTTATGTAGGTACTCCCATTAGTTGAAGCATTAAATCCCAAAGGAAAAAAAACTGAGGAAATAGGTTTGTGGTTTGACAGGCAAGTATAAATTTGGAATTCACAAGTTCATCGTCCTTGAATGAGTTAAAAGAACCATTGTCATAACAATTATAAACTTTGGAACCTCAACATTCTAACAAGAGAGAATAAAGGCAAATAAAGATGGTTGTACACATAAATTATGCAGGCGTGAATCTCAAGGAGATTTGATGGTCTAAGGAGAAGAGCACTAATATCAAGAGGGCCCACCGAAAGATGAATCAGCAAATCAAATATCTAACCAGATATAGCAAACCAGAGGCTGCCTAAGTCAACTGGGTGGTCAAAGTGCTATCATCCCAAGCGGCTCAACAGACGAAAGGCGAAGAATCGCCCAAGCCTGCCACTACAACGAAGTCAGGCCGAAAGAGAGGCTAGCCCCCATGACTATTATACAGGAATTACTTAGTCGTCTCCCCCAAATGTCACCAAAAGAGTATAAGTCTCAGTCATCCCACCAGAATCCTCTCGTCTAAGGGAACGCTACCGGTAGGAATACGGTGATTTACCCTTTGCCTAATGGCCTAGTTTACCCTATCGACAAAAAACTACTTTGTGGAGAACGAGAATCGACAAAACCATTCCACCGATCGGCAAAACTCAGTTGATTATATCAGTCCTACCGACCCGCAATCATCGAGCCGACCGGCGGCATTACGTCTTGCGACATTGATGGATACAGTCAACCGGCATGATTGTCGAAGCCCTATTCAATCCAGCCAATCAAGCCTGAGAACAGTAAGGCTTTGGGCCCACAAAGGTAAAATATCTAAAATAAATTAAATAGTCCCTACTTAAGTTGCGGTATAGATGTAACTTCATATATTATTTTTCTTTTTTCTATAAATAGGGAATCATTTCATAAATAAGAGGTTGCGCAGCCCTTTCATTCTACTATACATTGTTGTGTTCTCTTTATTTCTCTCTACTTTTTTGCACTCTATTCCTTGGGTGTGATTCACAAGATAGATTTGGATTCAAGAATGGTAATCTTAGTGATATGAAAGCTCATAACAGGCCCCGCAAACAAAAGGTCACAACATGCAAGAAACAAGAAAGACTATAGCCCTATTGAAAAAAAGTTAAGAAGCATAAAAAAGCTAACGAAATTGTTGTTTCCATAAAAATTAAAATGAACATAAACATTGGGACTAACCAAAGATTTAACTTAATAAATACTACATTCTTGGGTTTTGATTGAATTCCAAATTACATATAATGTTCTAATCATTCTTTTCAAATGAAATTCAAAATTTAAATTTTGTATATCATATGTAAAAGCATAATGGAATGTTTCCATTTTAAAAAATTTTCATTTATGATCAATGTCCTTGTATTAGAAGATAAGCTGCATATTTTCATTGGTTACTAAAATAAAACAACGAGCATGAGGAATAATTAAGAGCTAAAGAGGATGCATCTCTCATAAAAAGAATGGGAGATTAGAATGGGATAAAGTAATGATACCTTCTGTGCCAAACAGGACAATGCCGACTTCATCATATTTAGCATACATTAGCTGTGTCAATGACAAAGAGAACAAATTTATCATGTTTGAAGAAGCCTAGAAAGGCACAAATAAACTACTTAACATACTATTTATTTTGAAATTTACAAACTTACCATGTAAACATTTCCACACTACATACTGATACTTGACCTTTGTATTTATGCTCTTACCGTCCAAATCATTTAAACCATCCTAAACATTTCCACCACCACACCACCATTAACCATTCCACTGATCAATGATAGATGTTTTTTTTTGTTTTTCGTGTAACCATCATTAAGATTCACTCCATCATAATTAGTTTCAGTTGATAAAGTGTTATTAAGTAGAACAAAGAAGATTTGGATGTTAAATATATAACATAGAGCGATTTCAATGGCACATATGCACCTTTTTTTTTTCTTGAAATATGAAATTTTCAGGGTTTTTTTTTTTATATTTTTAGGGTTAAAACCATATGAAGGGAATAAACTTAAATATGCCTTATCATCTTCCTTCATTTTTTTTTTTTTTTTTTTATCTCATCCTTCTAGTTTTCATCCTTGTTCAAACAAAAAAGCTTATACATAAGGAATCATTAATTAAATTTATCATTTTTAAAAGCTTGCTCATAAAACGAAGGAAGCTATAAGGATTTATTCATAAAATTTATAAAAGTTTGTCGTTTATCATTAAGAGATGGACCTAAAGGATTTATAAAAATGCGCCTTAAAGTATAAAGCCGGACAACCAGACAGAAACATTGAGGGGGAGAAAAAGGTTGTACAAGGAAAGGAAAGGAGAGCAATGGGGTCTTAACCTTCTTCTGCACAAGCGTTGTGCAGAGCTTTTCAACGTCAGGAAGAATATTGTGCATCGTCGGACCTACATCAAGAACAAGAACTACAGTTTCCTGCAGAATAGATGAAAATAAGATCAAATGCTGTGAAATTAATGCTCATAGTACTTTGTAAATAAGCCCGTAAGTCAAAATCTTAGGATGTTTTCATCGAAAAGGCCACAAATTTAAAAGAAATGCTGACATCCCCATGCATGAGCTATAGTACATTTTGACTTCAAACATGCAGACCAACTAAGAAGCAGATGATTAGCTCCTTTCACAACCAAATCTCCTTTTCATCATACACCATCTAGCTGTTCGTACTAAATTGTTGCAAAAAAACAACAAAAATCAAAGTAATCGAGAAACTTGATCCCGCAAATATGAAATTAAGAAAAAACACATAAGATTGGATAACCATTGACACAAAAGACAATATCAGAAGACAGAGTAGATGAAATTTCCTCAGGTTTGCAATCAAAGAAGAACAATTTAAAATAACAGTAAGCAGGAATGACATGGAAAAAACAGTCAGATTAGGGTTGAAGACAGTACTCTGTTGCGAGCCATCCCCAAGTACCGGACGTGATGTACGAGCGTGTGAGAGACGAGCACTGCGAATAGGAGGAAGAAACACTTGCCGGCTTCGTCGATTAATGCAACGAATGACAGGATCTCTTTGACCGGACTGCTTCTAAGCTTCCATTGTCGAAGTGCTCGCTTGCTCTCCTTCCCGCCTACGCTAAACCAGAAGGTCCGGCGGAACGCGACTAGGGGTGTGCCCGGTTTGGATACATCCAAAAATAAATAAATCGGACCAAGTCGTCTATTGATTTGATTCGATTTTTAAAATAATATTTCGGATAATAGTTTTAAATTTTATATATTTTGATTTATGATTTGCGGATCTTGTTTTTAAAAAAAATTCGAACCAATCAAAAATCATTTCTCGTTTTTATTTATATTATTATTTTATTTAAGGTTTTTTTTTTATTTTTTTAATATATCGAAAATTTAAATTTCGGTTTATGTAGAATCGAACCGATAAAATTTGATTTGAATGGTTTGATTATGTTAATGAATTATTTGATTTGGTTAATTATATCATAGATTTCAGTTCATTTTGATTTGCAAAAATTTTCAAGTCAATCCATCTGAACTGACTGAATGCACGCCCCTGATGAGGATTAAGCCCGATCAGCACAAACTTCAAGCTTGAATTTCATATTGGTGTTGATGATCATAAATGCATATGGCTTTTGGGGGAAGAGGATGGTTGAAGAATGAAAATTTGTCTTATGATGCTTCATAAATCATATATTTGATTCTCTATCGGAATTTTGAGTAGATAACAACTAATTTGGCTGATCAAATTTTCAAAAATGTTGTATTTCATCATCACTTATACAATCAAATCTCTTATATTAGCTACCTTAAAGTAAATATAATAAAGGGGCTTTTACATATGTAACGCCCATATGTTTGATATATCAATCACCCAATTCTTTAATTTTTTTGTGCATATTATTTGATTCTCATGTTTTCAACAAGTAATAAGAAATTGAAGTTTATGTGATTTTGACATGTTAGTACGTAATAATTGGGTGGTGGGCATATAAATCTCCAGGTAACAAAATATAATGCACGTATTTGATTTAATATTTCTAGAGATGTAAACGTGTCAAACATCAGTGAACTTCTTGTCTTCTCGTATTTTGTTATTAAATTTGTGTTTATTTGAAATTGGCTTTTATTTGAATTTCTTTTTGACATTTTCTAATTCAGTAAGGACACGAGTTAATTTCAAACAGACAAAAATAATAAATAACAAATCAATTTGATATAATAAATATAATTAAATAGAAATTGATTAACCAATATGGTAAGCATTTTTAATATTTAAATAACATGATGAAAAAATTATTGAAGTAATTTCTTAATACTTAATGTTATGTAATTGTGTGAGAAGTGTTAGTTATTCAAATAAAAAAAAATCTTGAAATTTGATATGAATGAAAATAAAAGCAATTCAACAGGTGAAAATACAAATACAAATTCAAATGATGTTCAATTGGCAATTGAAATAGATTTTAATGAGATTTAAACACTATAAAAAGTTAGGAATAATAAAATTGGTTTAAATTTTATTTACTTAGAGCTTGAAAAAAATTTAAGTATGGTTGAAGCCTTATTCGACCTTTGGTCAAACCTCTTTGAGCCATTGTTAATTTTTGTTTAAATTGAATTCAAAGTATGTTAAAGAATGTTCAAAATATGTTCTGCCTTTATCGATACTAAATATTAACATAGACATTTTTTTATTTAGAACACGTTATTTATGTGGATGAAACTAAAATAAAGATATTTATGTTGTTTAAGATTTATTTAAATATTGTCTACAGAGTGGTCAGAGATTATTTTATTTGTATTTTATTAAAAACTAGTTTGAGATATTGAATATAATTTGGACCCTGAGTTCAAACTAAGTTATAGACCACCGATTTGTAGCTAATTTTCAAATCCCACTGCGCAAAAACTAAGTTTCAATTATGGTGAAATGGAAGTTATGGTGTATGAACCTAGTTCAAATCTTATTTGAACTCAAATTGAATAAAAAAGTTTTGCTCAAATAATATTTAAATTAAGCTCAAACATCATATTATGTCTTGACCTTGTTTGAATCTAGTTCTAACTTAGCCTTTAAGATTGTATTATGTATAAAGGCTTGCTCAGAGTTTGTTTTTGAACCCAGGGTGCAGCTCTATTGTTCACAGTTCATTTTTCAAGCAAGAATTTGAATCCACTCCTTTTACGGTAAGAAATGCCACAGAAGAATAATAATCACGTGTGGGAGTGTACGTGAAGATTTGGAGCCACTTATGATATGGGTGGAAATCCAAATAATCAAACATGGAGATTTATTGTGATGTTTCATTTCACTCATATGATCAATCAAATAGATCAACAATGTCCAACAAGACAAAAGGCGTATATTTCCAAAAGTACTGATTGGTAAATCTTGATTGAAGTCGTTGGGGAAAAATTCAAATTAATGCCCTCATGTTGTCTACTTATACCCACAAAAGTTCCATTACCCAACATATGATGTTTTTTCTCCACCAATTTTTATCTTATATAAGCTTTTACATTTATTTACTCGCAATCAACAAGACTATTAACTACTTGCTTAGATAAATACTAATGTATAAATCGTATACTTCTTATTTTATTAGTGAGATAGAGTCACTATAGAAGTCATTACTCTTTATTTTGTTATAATACATGCAATCCAAAATATGACTAATGTGTTGCAACTTTTGATGGTGGTGGAAAGTGACATCTAAAAAAGGAAAGTGACATCTAAAAAAGGCAAAATTGCTAGAGTTGTCATAAGAGTCCCTTTTTTTACCAGTAAAAGACTGAGGCACGCTCTGTCATGTGATACCAGATGCTCAATTAGACAACTTCATGCATTTGAGAAGCCAACACTCAATGGGAAGTGAGGTCTCATTTTTTAAGCTCAAATAAAACTACACAGTGATCAATTATATTCAAACACAATGATATTGTTTGATTATTATAATTTGATATCTCATTAAAATGGATTTTCATCAAGATTTTTCATATGACCAGTCATCATGTTAAATTGATCGAGTTTGCCCACCCGACCATTATACCCAAAATCATAAAAGTAAATGATCAAACACGTCCCAATATCCAATCCATCTAAGCTACTGGACAAGCTAAGGCCTAAAACCAATCATCCAAAAGTTGTCTTTAAATTCAAGTCATCTTGCTAGATCAACAAAAAAACTATAGAATTGCATATCATAATGGGCGCAAATTCACATTTTCATGAGGCAGCATGAAATGCTCTACGTACATTAGCTTCTGTGCATAATATGGAATTTGTAGGTCCGGTCAATCTATGGGCATCACATTAATTAGAGATGTCTTGAGGAACTATAAGGAGGGGAGCGGGGTGATTGTAATCGAGGCTCCCCTCTCAACATTTATAATTTGGAGGCTCAACTTAATTAACAAGTAAGGTGTATTATGTCTCAATTATTCTCATTCCTCTAACTGAGTCAATATTCTTAATCTCAACCCAACTATAGTTATAACTAATGAAACAACATGCCATTAAAGTGAAAAAATGTGAAAAACATTATATGTGCAGACTTCGTTATATCCCAAGCACAGTTTTTTATTTTTGCTAACCCAAGTACACAAACTTGGAGAATCCCACTTTAAATTATTTACATCACTTTATAAAATTACATGCAAGAGGACTCTAACTTGATCATGTTTGTTTGTGCTTGCATTCTCAACTTTGTGCGTTCACAATGCCAAACAAGATACTTAGAAGGGTGAAGTTCAAATGCATTTAAGTTCAAACTTCCAAGTTAATAGCTGAAAAATATTTATCATACTTCAATGTTGATGTATTTTCATTCAAAAGTATAATTGAGGGATATTTAGGGTTCGCATGGCAATGATTTAAGTAGTATTTAACATTTATTTGCCATCAACAAAATTTAATTACCTGACACAAATTTCAAGGCATGATATTGATCTCAAAATATTTTTTAACAAAAAATATTTAAACTTAAATTAAAAGTCATTCATAACTCGGATTTCAACAAACTTATAATCAAACCGACCGACCCGACGAGACGGACCCAAGGATACCAAAACTAGTCAAATCAAATCCAGATCAAAGCCATCAAATCACATTTAAAAGCTTTTAATGTATAATTGAAATGTCAAACATATTATGAATCTTGCAAGCATATAGTTAAATCAAGCATGTCAAAAGAAAAATCTAACGAGTTTAATATCACTCAATCGACATCATCAAGACAGCTACATGTCCACATAACATTCTCTAATATAGGAAATATTCCCAGGCATCCGATTCAGGTGATCTAGATTACTTTCTATTCACTATATAAACTTTATAAATAGAGCCCCACACCTCTCTTGAGTAAGGGACTATAACCCAAAGCAGAGGAAGACTAAAGAATCTGAAATAGGGAGCTAAAGTTTAGTATTTTGCACCGACGATCCAACAATTAATTCCAGCTTCTACAGCCACTGACCACGCTGTTCCTTACGACAACATCGTGTGAAGCACAATCGACAACGTTGAATCATGTAGCAAGCCTATGATTCAGTGTATGCCGACCCAAAAAATAGTGTATTGAAGCTCTAACAAATCACTCACTGTGATCGGTCCCTACTGTGGAGAAACAAGTTATTTTGTGCACGAATGTTGTAGCTCGACAAAACATGTAACCCTTTCAAGTCCATCCGACAAGAGACTAAATGTGCAATTAACAACTCATGGTAAAACTTTTAACTCGACAAAAGTTTGTGATTTTTTTCTTTTTTTATTTATTCTATGTAAAACTTCAGATGTCTGTATTTATTATTTTATTTTATTGTGTGTTAGATTTTAGTACAACTCTAAAATGATAATTCATTACTTAATCACGGTAAATCTTCTAGCACACGTCAAACATAAATATTGACAAACTAACAAAATGGTAAATTTAAATCTAGGACTTGGAAAACATAGTTCCTTATCAATTTCTTTTTAGTTTCCTCTTAAATAACGGTATTGAATTTGGCCTAAAGTATTGGTTTTAGTGAATAAAGTGAATGGCATGTCCCAAGCAATTTAGAAATGCATGGAATTATTCAAGCACTTTAAGAGTGCACAGTTTAAGCATTTAGCTATTGTAATAAAATCATTTTTTAGGACTTAAAACAAGTTAAAGACTAATTACGTTTCAATAAATTTTTTGAACTAACCTTATAAATTTAATAAGTGAAAATATTAGAAAATCTACTAAATATTTGTTCACTTGAATTTTTTGTAAATGCCAATAAACAGGCATGCACAATTAAAAAAAATTGTCATCATGTCTACTAGGAGTGGTGGGTTTTTAAGGGCAGCTTTAAAAAAACCTGTCAAAACTCTCTTAGGTGCGAGCCGCCGTCCGAAACAGAGTGTTGGGTACAAGTATCATGAGTTTGGGTTCGCTCTTGTTTGATTCGTTTATATTTCGAGTTTAAAGTGTGTTCGTGTTTGACTCGTTTGCTTAACGAGCTGAACACGAGCTGTTTACGAACAAATAATTGTTTTGACAACCCTAATCACATAACCATAAAATGTTAAGGGTTATGACAAGATTTAAAAAGTTTTGTTTATATTATAACATCATTTGAATTTAATTTAATAATTTTTATTCTACTTTCTTAATTAATACTTTTAATTGATTATAGTCCCATATGTTGTTAAGGGTTATGACAATATTTAAAAATTATTACTTACAGTAAAACATCATTTGAATCAAATTTAATAATTTTTATTCTATTTTTTAATTAATACTTTTAATTGATTATAAATCCTTATAATCTTGTAGTCAATTAATTTTTTTAAAAAATAATATTCATCAATAAATATATATATATATATATATATATATATATATATATATATATATATATATATATATTATTGATGAATTCTTTATTCGTGTTAGGCTTCTTAACCTCGCAAAGGAGTCGAACACGATTCGAGCGAACACGAGTTGTTCGCGAAGAACGTTTTGACAGCCACTATGATGCCACCAGTCACCGCCCAAATGAGGTCTCTGAATTCTATTTCTGTCTGGTAATCGCCGGCGCTGCTCTGGCTCCTTGGTTTTAACTCTGCTAGAGCTAGATCTTCTCTTCTCCTTATCGTAATCGGATTGGTAGAGCAAAAGACGAAGAGGAGACCAAAAACAGAGAAGCAAAACGCCGGCCTTTTCGCTCCGGAGGGCGTATTGACGGCGATGGTCGGAGCTATCATAGGGTGGCTTTTCGGCTTCTTCATCCTCATTGGCCTGCTTCTCCTTGTAATTTATCAGGTATTTCATGTAAAACACTGTCACTGAAAAAAAAGTTGAAATTTTTCGACTGAATTTGAAACCCTTGTTCTCAGTCCTTTTTATGGACTTAGAAATCGAATTCACATCGATATTGCTATACAAAAGATTTTGGTTTAATATAGCGTGCTGATAACGTATAAAAAATCTCTCATTTGAGGGGTTATATCGTATCTGAAAGATGGTTTCTTTCAAATATATAAAGGCTAGTAGCGTTATATAGATTAGGACGAGTTTTGATAATTTTTTGGGTATGAGGATATGAATTCGTTTATCAAGGAAGATTTGCATAAATGTAAAAAAGCAAAGTTTAGGTGTTTGATATGTAAATACATATGAATTGGGCGGTATGTATGTAAATGCCCCTTGTATCAAATGCAGTTGGTATGCTCAAGTTTGCTGTTTAAGATTGACTTGCTAGAACTAATTGCCAAATTGTCTAGATTCTCATGTAAATGTGTTGTTTTACTGGGATCTTTTACAGCAAACCTTGCTTGGTCGTTTTACTACCATTGTGCTTTTCCATGATATGAAAACTCTGTTTGTTTGCAATTCCCTTTTCTTCATTGGTAGCTCTGTTAATGTTCGGGTGCTGTTTTTATACAAGGATTTCGGCTCCTCTTTCACCACCTTCTCTCACTTGATAAATCTTTAAACTATGTTACTTCAAAATTCTCAGGTTCAAGAACCCTGATAAGCAGCACATAATGTAAGGAGGGAGACTACTTATTAGTAGGCTTAAGCATTATTCGATACCTTCTCAAGTATATTGCAGGTGTTTCATCTTTGATTGTGTGAATGTCAACACTCTTAGGAGTTTATCAAATATTATATTCTTATTGCCTATTATGTATTGAATGCAGCCGAGTTTATCCAGATCTTTCATTCCTAGTTAGGTTGTGTGCCAATAATTCCATTATGTTGTGATGCTCTTGGTTTTGTACATATAACATTAGTCATAAAATTCTTAAATTCCTTTCATCATACTCTTCAATTAATTGATTTTGAGCACTTTATTTTTATGCCGGCCTCATTTTCTACCACACTATTCCAACTTTTAAAAGTATAAAAATAATCAAATTTATTTATTTTTTAAATATGCCCTTACATTTCTCCAATGGATTTCATCTAGTATTGTGAGC
>NEWO01000114.1:1303716-1344294 GCA_003013225.1 Phalaenopsis aphrodite
TCCCACGTCTTCATTTCGCATTCGGTTGAATTTTCCTCCTGTGCCCTCTGCTCTTCGCCTCTCCTTCGCTCCAACTGTGGAGGTCACGGTCGTGCTCCCCTCTCCTTCGTTTCGGTTAGGAGTGAGGAAGTATCGTTCGCAACGAGGTGAAGAAGACATTGACGTGACAAGCGGCATGGGAATGAAAAGAAGATTTCAACGGAGAAGGTAAGCTTTGTTGGATTGTCAATCCTAACCTTGGAAAAACTTGAGATGAGCGATTTGGGTCTTTGATGGATCTGTTAGGTTTTCTTTGGATCTAATCTTTGATGGACATGGATGCAACAGGCTCATCAGGATCCAGCGGCGCAGCTCAGCCCTACTTATTCCCTTTCAAGCAGTCAAGAGGTGCTCTTTTTTTGATATCTATTTAAAGATCTGTTAAAAATTCTCTTATTCTTTTTCGATTTTTTTTTTGTTTTATTGAAACCCTGCTTTCTTTGAAGTTCTTTTTGTTGTCCAGGGATTAGTCTTTGTTATGGACTTTTTTTTTAAAAAAAAATTTCTTCAGGATTATGTGGTGCAGGTAACTCATATCTTGCTATAAAATGTTTGTTTTTGACTGAAGGTTAGACATTTTTCAACAAGAATTAAATGAAATTTGAGGATTCATGATCATAACCTAAATTGTTGGGATAAGGCTAATGTTGATGATGATGAATAATGAGGGTGGTCTTATATATGACTGAAAGGGAATTGAGTATAAAAAAAATAATTATTTGTGGTAGCCAGTAAACGAATTTATATTGAAATTTTGATTAAATAATTAATTTGAAGAGGCTATTGTTATAAGCAGTTGAAGATCAAATTTTTCTGTCATTCTTGTAGCTCTTGACTTCTATGATGATCATCTTCTTTGGTTAATTGCACATAGTTTCTTACGTGAAATTTGTTAAATTGTTTTTATTAGAAATAATTCTTGTAAAAATGACTCTATAGTTAGCCTAAGGTTGGGTTGATGGACATTGATTGCTTAGATGATTAAAAAAAATGCTCATTTAGCTGATTAAAAAAAATGATCATAGAGGTGAGATATTTACTGGTTAAAGTTAGGATATTTGGTCAATCTTTAATGCATTTACCGAGTTACAAAACATGGGCATAATGATCATTTATGCAAAATCAGTTATTTTCCAAACGCACAAACCAAACAGTCAGCCAGCTTATCATGATCAGTTGCAGATATGCAGATTGTCAGGATAAGTTGCTTATCAGTATAAACTGGATAAATTGCTTATCAACATAAACTGGATAAACTGTTTATCAGCATAAATTGAATAAGTTGCTGCTTATCAGCATAAACTGAATAAATTGCAGCTGCCCCAAATATACCTCAAGTGATTCCTTTGATGATGATCCCCAAATTTTGGCATACATATTGTTCAACTTTTGAGTTTTGTGTTACCTTCTAGCCTTTGAAAAAATTGACTTTTCTTTGCTTTCTAGGAATGCAATTCTTACAGTAGTTATTACTTAAGGACTTTGTTGGAAAACTTATCACTTTACTAGTAAATCTTCATTCCTTTCTTATATTCCCTAATTTTTAACGCCATATGTATGAATGGATATTTGAGTTTATTATCACTCTCAATATCACATTGTTTGAAATTATATATAGCATGCTATCACCTTAACACTTTTTTTTTACCTTTGAAGTGTTAGCACTAAAAATCAAGTTACACCCTTTTCCACCAACTTCTTTAATAGAAATGTAGGTTTGGTGAATTGAGCAGAATACTTTTATTGATACAAAAACGCGAGCTTAAATACAACTTACTAGATTCCCAAACTTAGGAAAGAAAAAACACCTAGAATCCTAAACTAAATAAATATCATATCTCCAAGTTTGCAAGAATAAAATCAAATAAACTAAAAATAAAAACTCCTATAACTAGCCATAAATAAAAAGAAATACATGAATAGGAAATAACATAAATTAAATAAGATCTTAATATAACTTCTAACATTTCCCCTTGAGTTGAAACATATATGTCAATCATGTTTAATTTGGACTTGAAATCTTCAAACAATAGGTAAGGAAGATTCTTTGTGAGAATATTGGTTAGTTGGCCAACAGATGGGACAAACGGAACACAAATCTCCCAAAAATCAAGTTTCTTTTGATAAACTGACCGTCAATCTCATGTTTGGTATGATCATGGACCAAATTATGAGCAATGTTAATGACAACTTTATTGTCACAAAAAACTAGAGAGGAACGGTGTCTAACATACGTAACTCACAAAACATGATGTACAATCAGAGGGCGTCACACACATCCAAAGACGGAGTGAAACCCGACTTCAATACTATTACGAGCAACAATGGATTGTTTTTTACTTTTCCAAGTGGTAAGATTTCCCCACACGAAGGAGCAATAACACGAGGTATTTTGTCAATCATGGACAGACTTGACCCAATCAACATTTGTATGATTCACAACAGAGCGAAAGGTGTGACGAGTGAACAATAAATTCGAGCTCGGTATGCCTTTGAGTTAGTCGAGAATTTGATGGACAATGGTGAGATGTTGCGTATGGGCAAGGTAAATGAGTTTTCCCACAAGGCGTTGGTAGCGTGTTTTATTTATTGAGATGACATTGGGAACTTTAAATAATTTCTCATTGGGTCCATCGGGATAACTACTAGTCTGCAAAGAAGTAATTTAGGCGCAGTCAATAAATCCATCACATATTTGCATTTGGGAAGACAAATCTCCCGAGATGATTGATCTACTTCCATGCCTAAAAAGAAGTGAAAATTTTTAAATTTGACATCTTCAGATTTATGTTTTAATACACATGCCCAAGACATCTGAGCGTGGTCATAAATTAGATTATGGAACATTCGTTCATTAATATTGCTCTAAGTTTAGAGGGTCCCCATAAATCACTATGAATAAGTGAAAAAAGGGGAGGATGATGTGTAAGGATTAGGAGGATATGATACTCATTGATGTTTAGCTAATTGACAAATTTCACATTTAAAAGAAGATGTATTTTTATCAATAAACATCAAATGGTACAATTGTTTTAAATAATGAAAACTGAGTTGACCCAAAAGCAATGTAAAACATAATTGGACATGCAGTAGAAAGAGAAAAACTACAACTGCAAGATTGAGTGCTAACTTTATAACTTCCATTTTCTTGAAAAAAATAAAGCTTGACTACCCGCTTAACACCTCTAATCATTCTCCCTAAACAACAATCCTGAAAAACACAAGAATCAGGGGAAAAATGAGATATACAATCAAGATGACATGTTAGCTTACTCACCAACAAGAGGTCACACTTAAGTAAAGGAACATGTAACACGGATTCAAAAGTCAGTCCGACTGCTAATTAAACCAACCCTTTACCCGCGATGGAATTTAATGAGCCATCCACAATTTCAATCGTATTTTTCCCGAAGCAAGGAGACTATGTCGGGGAAAAATGAGAACACACGATCATTGTCTGTGGCATCTGAATCGATAATTCACGGACTCAAATACACAAAACTAGCGAGAACCATAGAGACATTACCTTGACGGACATGAGAGGTCGATGGGCCGGAGGAGAATTGACTAGAATCAAGCAGCTTAATCAAATGTTCTACTTGGCTCTTAATAGAGTCCGACGAGTAGGGAATGGTTCGAGTAGGGTCCGACTAAACTGTTGTGGATTTCGAGGTTGTAGTGAGACCTTTAGCAGCAGAAGATTTGGCCAAAGTCTTACTTGTCGGTTTCCCGTGGAGCTTTCAACATTTGTCATGGGTATGGTAGGGTTTATGGAAAAATCACATGTAGAGTGTTTGGCTTGAGGCGACGTGATAGAGTATGAAGTACTATTGGAGATTAAGGCTGACGACTCGACTGAAGTAGTTGAGCTACCATGAATGCTTCTCGGGTTAAAGGAAGAGGGTCACGACCAAGTATACGACTGCAGACTTCATCAAGGTCATTGTTCAGGCCAGCCAGAAATTGAAACACACGATCATTTGTTAAAATCTCATGGAGGAGGGAATGGTCTATTGGAGAGTCCAAAGTATAGTCATAATATAGGTCACTTTCTATCCATAAAGCAACCAAGTCGTATTATTGGGTCACTGTATTCGATCCTTGTTTAATCTCGCGAACCTTATACGAAACTTAATAGAGTTGTCCAGAACTACCTAAGCTCGAGTAGGTATCACGAACGACAGTCCAGACGACACTTGCAGACGGAAGAAACATGTAAAAACGCCTAATAATGGTCTCTATGGAATTAGTTAGCCATGAAATAATCATGGATTTCTCCACTTCCCAGACAACATATGTTGGGTTAACCTTCGGAGGTTCTTGAGTCGTATTCATGAGGTGGCCGAATTTACCCTGACCTTTGAGGAGCAACAAAACAACTTGAGACCAATGGAGGAAATTGGAACCGTTGAGTTTATGAGTGGTAATTAGGAAATTCATGTGGTGTTCTGGTCCTTTGGTTTGTGGAGAGATTGAGGTAGATGTCGAACCTTTAGCGGAATTAAGAATAACGTCGAACGGAAGCTCGGAGGTGGAGGAAGCAACCATGGCTTCAACAGAGCTAAAGGAGAAGATTGGCACCCGAGGCACATAAGGAGCCGATCTCTGCATCTGACAACTTGCAGGGAATATTTTTCGATTATAGGAAGGAGTTCTGACAGAAGGGATTGCAACAGGGAATTCCGACCACAGGGAGGAGTACCGGCCTTGGAAAAAATAGAAGGAAGATTTATGCTGCAGGAAGAAGCCGGGAAGGAGGCTTGCAGTGAGGAGTTCCAACTGTAGGAAGGGGATTTAGCCAGACAGGTGTGGAGGTTCGACAACTAGGGTAAGATTTCTTGCTCTGATACCGTGTAGGTTTGGAGAATTGAGCAGAATACTTTTATTTATACGAAATATTTGTTTAAATACAACTTACTTGAATCTTATACTTAGGAAAGAAATAAAACTTAGAATCCTAAACTTTGAAAAGAAATAACACCCTTGTCTCCGAGATTACAAGAATCAAATCAAATAAACAAAAAATAAAAACTCCTATAACTAGCGAAAAATAAAAGGAATACATAAATAGGAAAATCCTAATTTAACTTCTAACAAGAAATTGTATTCCTCTTCAAACATGAAATAGTTTTGACTCTTTGAGCTTCCATGCAATCCCATTTGTATTTTTTATTTGATCATATCACCAATTCTAACATTGCTCAAGCTAGTGAGGCAAACTTTTCATAATTTACTGAAGGATAATTAGAAATGAGTTTTTAATGTGAAGTTGAGTAAAGGTACATATCTATGTTGATGCTCGAAGATTTTATGGTATTATTAATACAGAGGATTAAAACATGTTGAATCGCTTTCAAGGCACCATTTACTCTTCTTCTTGATTTGGATTTTTCTTGCTTTTCTTTTTTGGGCAATCTCTTTGTGCCTACTTATTTTTTCATGTTGCTAATGGTTGGATTAAATTGTCAATTTCTTTATTTTAGATTTTGATCTATATGGATTGTACACTTTTTATAATTCTTTCTTTACCATAAGCATCAAAATATAAATGTAGCCTTATTCTTATCTTCGACTGCCATTACTTTGGATTAAGTTTCAAACATTGTTTAGTTTTAGCTTTATATATTTATAGAAATTGTTGATTTCCAACTCTTTGGAAGTAAGGGTAATGGCTGAAGACACTAACTTCATCTTTAAAGCCAATATTAACTAAACTTCACTTAATTGAGATTTGATCAACAACAACAAGCCTTTGTCCCACTAAGTGGGGTCGACTAACTAAATTCTTTTTCTCCATTGTGTCCTATTGAGTGTCATAGTTTCATTTAACTCTAATAAATTAAGATCATTTTTTATACAACACACCAAATCATTTTAGGTCTACCTCTACTTTTCTTAGCATAAGTCGAATCTAAGCATCCACTCTACTAACCAAATCATTAGACGGTTGTCGTTTAGTGTGACCAAGATGACTTTTTCTAATCTTGTCTCCCCCTAGAGCCATACCAACCCTTTGGCGGATACATTGGTTTTGGATTTTGTCACTAAGTGTTAAGCCGCTCATCCACCAAATTATTCTCATCTCAACAATACTTAACTTAGCTTTTTTGTTTCTCTTTCAAAGGCCAACATTCTGCGTCATAAAACATTGCAGGTCTCACCACTAGGGGTGTAAATGAACCAAACACGAACGAACAGAGTTCGTGTTCGATTTGTTTGAAATTAAGTGTGTTTGAAATAAGCTCATGTTCAAAATTGTTCGTGTTCAGTTCGATTTGTTTGAAATTAATTCGAAATGTTTGAAATGTTCGAATTGTTTGAATTATTCGAATTATTTGAATTGTTTGAAATCTTTTAAATTTGTTTGTATTGTTTAAATTATTAAAATGATAATAAATTTAATTATTAATTCTCAAGTTACCAAAAGAAAAATAAATAACATCCCTCTATTAAAAAAAATTATTTCTTCAACTATATTATTACAAATTGTTGAAAATAAGTTACAAATGGTTCAACTATTAAAAAAAAATAATGATTCAAACACGATCGAACACATGAATGTTCGTGTTTGGTTCATTTATAAACTAAACAAAAAAAATTATTCATGTTCGTTTCGTTTGGTTATCGAACGAATCGAACACAAACTCCCCAACGAGCTGAACATGAACTGTTCACTAACAATGAGCTTTTTTGACAGCCCTACTCTCCACTAGCTTAGAAAATTTTTCTTTAAGTCTAAGTAGTACTTTTCTATGACACAGTAGACCCGATGCATTACTCCACTGCAACCAACCAACTTGAATTATACTAAAAACATCCCCGTCTATATCACCATCACTTTGAACAATAGACCCGAGATATCTAAAACGTTCACACTTTTAATGGTTTGATGACCCATAGTTTTATAACTCTACTACTAGATCTACTATTACTAAAATTACATTCCATGTATTCAATTATAAATCTACTCAAACTTAAGTCTTTAGACTCTAATGTAAACCTCCATAATTCAAGCTTTTCTTAAACTCTTTCTGTAGTTATCCACATGGAGGATATCATTAGTAAATAGCATAAAGCAAAAAAATATGGGCTCAAAGATAATCCAATTTAAATAGGAAAATACTTGGTCAATCCTCCTTCTGTTCGAACACAAGTAATTACTCCAGTATACATATCTCTAATGACTTGAATATAAGTCATATCAACACCTTTATTTTCTAGAACTCTCCAAAGAAGTGCCCTTGGAACCTTTATTTTTTTCAATTGAAGGATAATTATTGTGGAAACAAGAAGGCAGACAAAAAAATTAACTTTTTCTTTCCTTATAGGTAATATATACTTCTCTCTCTCTCTTTATATATATATATATATAGAGAGAGAGAGAGAGAGATAGGAAGAGAGAGAGAAAGAGAGAGAGAGAGAGAAAGAGAGAGAGAGAGAATTACCTGACTTGCCTTATGTATTACTTAACTTTATTGTTTTCAACCTTAACTTTTTTTTTAACAATGAGGGCATGATTCTTGGTGTTTAATGTTGTTTGGTGTTCTTGCACTACTTGAAAGCATTCATTTATAAGAGGGATTTCATCATCTAAGAAAATTGAAAATAGGAAAACAATCATAGAGAAAAAATGAGAGATCTTTCATTTTGGAAACCCCCGGAATGGATACTCTAAAGTAAATTGCCTTTGATTATAACTTTATTACTTAATCAATCTTGATCTAAATAAGGCAGTGAGGACAAGTCAGCTATAATAACTATCTGGATGGTTATTGTGCATCAGGGACTGCTACCGGCTTAAATACATATTAGCTCATAACTGATTCAAATCCTTGGTTATGCTTTTGGAAATTGGCTCAAACTTTTCTCTCGAGTTCACAAGGTCGTAATTTTCACTGGGAATCCTTATGAAACAATAAACTGACAGTGCTTACTATTTTTATGTTTACGGTGATTCATATTTATTTCAAGCGATGTCATTCCACAAGTTTTTATTTTCTTTACAACTTTTACTTTTTGTAACAATGTGATTGCTCTTTGCTAAAACTTGATGAATCATTGCTGAACATTGAAAAGGAGGTTTTGTTATTAGATTCATGATGCACATTCCTATTGCTTGTTTGTCTCTTGGGAGACTTTATTTTCAATCTATAAAATGTTAGGAAGATTTACATGGATACTGCCCAATTCCTAATTATTTATCTAACACCTAAACTTCAATTTTTACATACATCCCAACTTTACCTATCCATGAAGGGTGTATTTCACCTTTTAAAAGTTAAAATCGTGATTTTCTTTTTGTGATATGAAAGATTTGGGTGTTATAAATGTAAAAAGTAAGGTTTAGGTGTTAGATATGTAAATACATAAAAAAGTGGATGGTATTTATGTAAATGCCCCAAAATTTAATGGAAAAAAGCAAACAAATGTTCAACTTATGAAAGAAAAGAAAACCAAACAGCTTGACTATTTTTCTTATGTAAGAAAAAGAGTAAAGTGTCAAAATAGTTCTCTGAATGTTTAGATGGAGTCAATTTAGGGTCCGTTTGGGGCAGCTGTAGCTGTGAAGTTGCTGCAGAAGGACCTGTTTTTCAAAAAACTGCGATGACTATTACAAATTTATTTTATTTTTGAAAAAGTCTGACTGTAACTTTCTGCTCGCCACCACACTTTAACAACCCGGGTTGAAAAAAATAATTTTTATTTTACAAAAAATTCCAAAGCAGCAAGAATGCAGTTCCCCAAACAGAATTATGGTGGCGGTCTGAAAGGCAAAACAAGCAGAAAACTGTCCCAAAAAAACTTTTAGTCGCAACGTTTAAAAAAATGCTAAACTAGTCCTTGGTCTGTTCTAATGAAATTTAACGTAGTCTTCACTAGGGATCATTTCAACCCATATTAAAATAGTCTGACGACTAAATTAATACTTCTGAACTAAAATAATTATTTTGCGAAGAGTCAGGGACCATTTTGACACTTTTCTCTCTCAGGAAATGTTGCTTATGTGGTTTTTTTTTAAAAAAAGTTTGATCCAGCATAGTTAACTGGAATGCTTAATATGTAACCAAATACTAACTTGGATGAAGTTCATAAATTAATTTGTTGAATGCTATATTTTTATTTATTTATTTTTTGTGTGAAAGCGATTCAGTTATATTTGATCATTTTGGCAGTTCCATTTTGGGACGAACTAGTTATGAATCTCTTTTTTTTTTTCCTCCATGAATTGTAGTTATCGTTTAGTTTTGTTATGCTTTTGCTTTACACAATTATTTTGCAGCTGGTGTCCTTGGCGGATCTAGAGTTTGACTACATTAACCCGTATGATTTATCTTCACGGATAAATGCAGTGATTTTACCTGAATTTGTACTTCAAGGAACCTTATGTTTGCTATTCCTTTTTTCGGGCCAATGGATGCTGTTTCTTTTTTCTGCTCCAATGCTAATCTACAATGTGAGACTGTAAGTTTACAGTTTCTCCCTTATTGCATGCCTTATTTTGATTTCCATGTTCAACATTTATTTACTAATGCATTTTTTATATTCTACATTTTGAGTTTTTTTATTTATTCAGTTTGTCTGTAATTAAAAGCTTTTGTGAGGTTTTGAATCTTTGATATTGCTTCTTTTGATGTTATATGCTTTTGAATTCATCATGTTATTCCTTTATTTCTCTCTGGAAAGACCTTGATGGTGGCAATAGAACTTGGTCTGTCTCTGGTGCTTGAATCAATGTCCTATGCATATTGGTTGTGTCAAAAGTAGCTCAGCAATTGATTTACTTCTGTTTGGTTTGTTAAATTTTTGAACCCAACTATTAATGTTTGTTCTGAAAGAAGTTCAAACGAAACCGTGCTATTCTTTAAAAAAAAAATCTATTTATTCTTTTTCATTCAGTTGTTTTTTTTTTTATTTTAAGATTCAACCCAAAAAATTATGTTTTATAGAATATAAAGGGCATGTGTACAACCTAAATATTTTCATACACAAAAAACATTTTGATGAACTATAAATAATCAAAATGCAAACTCTTCTTAAAATTATATTTTCAAATAAATGTTCTTTTGAAGACTGTTAATTCTCATCAACATTTGACAGTTAGAGGAGATGGAAACAAAAGGGTGAGAAGTGAGGAGTAATGAGACCGAGAACTGAGTGTGAATATAATTTAATAGTTTGCATAATAAAAATTTTGCCCCTTGAATTTGAAAATTGCAAGTAATTAAGTAATGAAGAATAAATTAAGTTATGAAAATAATGTGTACATTTTCATCTCTACAAGAATGATGTTTGGTTTGATATTTCTTTGATTTTTTCGTCAAGATATTAAACTAAACTGAATCATTTATTCCTGTTCAATTTCTTATACAAATCATTGGATTTCTTTGGCTTTTAAATTTTTTTGTTTGATTTGGTTTAGTTTAGATAGTTTTTTAAGATTTAAAATTTTTCTTCATCCTCTTCTCGATGATAACTCAAAATTTACCGTCAAGTTTCGGTGATGCAATTTTTAGAAAAGGAAGCGTATCTATATCCATACCAAAGATTAATGGAGGGAGGACGTTTGTCATGCCAAACCAAAGAATAACTACAAAAGGGTGGTTTTTTAAACCCAATCACTCCAAAGATCGACGACTCTTTTATTTTGCACCCATCTTTGTGCATGAGGGAATTATCAAGAGATGGAAAACTGAAATTATACTTGAATTTATTTATGAGGAATTTATTAGATTGAAATTTTATCACGACCTGACCCAATGCTTAGAATTAACTAAGGCGGGTACAACTATTAGACGATATTAACATCTAACTATCAACTTTTTTTAATGTTTTCGATACATATAAAAGAGCCGCTAATAATCTACAGGTACAATAAGGAAATTTAAATCATTCAACAATAACAAAAAAATTGCAGGTAAAATCTTAGTTCTCACAATAATAAATTTCTACCCAAAAGAAATAATATAAAAAGAAATTACAAACAAGTCGTATTAGCGTCTATCTGTTGCAATCCTTCTCTTGTAAACCAAGTCTCTCCTATTAGACATATCAACCGAAAGTTTCTCTTTTTCTGAAAGAAAATATTATTTGCAATCGTAAGTATAACTTAGTAAGTAATTGCAATCTAATATGCATTAAATTACGATGCTTATGCTATGTATGAATGTCTTAAAGAAAATACAATTCATTTCTCTATAAACCTTGAACTTTTACTTTAATTTTATCTCTTCCCGTTTTACTTGAACTATTTATTAATTTAACCTCTTTTATAGTCATCATGAGAGTATCATCATACCCGAAGGTATTTTAAAAAAATTATCCTAAAATACCCTCAAAATTGTACCTGAAGACATCCACAAATTATACCCTAAGGCACACTTTAGCCATTTTGTTTTAACGTACACGATTACACTGCATCTTCTGCTAATACCATCTGGGGGTAATCTTGCATGAATTAAACTTTTAAATTTCATTTTATATGATTTAAAATCATTTAAAATGTTGCTTTATATTTCCATTATTTTTCTCCCATTTGTGATATCATTTAAGACTATCAAAATTTAAGACATGAATGAAATACTTGTTTTTAACCATTTAATAAAACATTTATTCATTTAATAAAGTATTAATTTAATGCATAAAAGAAAATAATCACTCACTTTAACTTGTAAAAGACTCTTGAATTAGCTTAAGCCTTCATTTTATTGTACTTCCCTTAGCACTTCAACCTCTTTATCGTACTTTAATCCAGCCGTTTGATAACTTAATATTACTAAAGTTAATTCATAAATATTGTTGAATTGAAATTAGAAACACTATTAATTAACTAATTTGCATAATCTTTACCTTATCTCTCTTGAATCTTTTGCTTCATCTCTTACTCAATTCCTAAGAATTTATCAGCCTTTAATTCTTGGCTAAAAGTTCTTGAAAAAGGCACTGTTTTAATTTGACATTTTACTAATATTGTATAAATAACACACATACAACAATTCATTAATTAGATTAATAAAACTTAATATGCCTTGAAGTCTTTTAGTTGTCCGCAACTCTCCCTTTTCTCGCACAAGCAATTCTTATCGCCCTCCTATCCTTAAATTTCCAAGTTACAGTTCCGATCCTAATACAATTATACTTTCTGTTAACATTAATTAAATAATTTCACACTCTCATATATACATATATATTTAATTCATGTGATTAATTAAAATAACTTTGTAAAACTCACCTTGACATCGATTGACAATCCTACCCGCCTCACGCACGCGAGCTCTCTTTTTTTCACCTCCCTTTGATCTAGGCTAAACTCAACAGAGCAGCGCACAACTTCGAATCCCCTCCTTCCTCTTATTCCTAAAGTGAGCCACAGATCGTGTCTCCTCATTTCTTCTTCTACGCACGGCTCAACAAACTTATCGTGCGTAAAGTTCACTTCAGGGACTTCTTTCTGTTACCGCTAGCACGACGCTAAATTCTGGTTATTGGAGCATGTGAGAATCACCTCCTTCGGGTAGGACTTGACAAAACTATGACATCGCACGCGCATAGCTTTGAAGCTGCGCGACTATCTTCCTTTCTCTATATCTTCTTCTTCCTATGACTTCTTTACTCGACTAGGGCATGATAGAGGCGTTGTACATTCTCTTCCTCTTCTTTCTTCTTCCTTAAATCAATTAGGGCATGCATGAGATCTCTCTTCCGATCTTCTTTTCTCCCCTCGCTCCTTTGATGATTCAAATGAAGAGACGACAGAACGATAGCTATATGTTTCATCTGAGGGGATGTGTTTCTGTAATCGCTTGCACATTTTTATTTTTTTATTATTATATTTATTTGTTATTTGTCCTCAATATTTGAAAATAAACATGAAAGTGAACATAACTCGAGTGAAAAGACGTGAATATCTTTCTTGCATCTCATAAAACTTCTCCCAAGTACCATCTTTCTCCTATCAATGCTTCCATAAATATTCACAGAATGGATCTCTCTATTTTGCAACTTTTTCATATCATAATTCAAAATCGTTCTGGCTTTTCAACATAAGTCAAATCATGTTGAATATCAATTGAGTCTGCTATCACGCCACTAGCTTCATCTATATTATACTTTCTCAGCGAAGAAATGTGGAAAACATTATACACTCCCTACATATGAGCTGGTAAAGACAATCAGTAAGTCATCTTCCTCTCTCCACAATCTCAAATAGACCGACAAATTTGAGACTCAATTTGCATGTCTTCCCAAATCGTTGCACACCTTTCAATGGACCGATCTTGATAAAAATAAACTCTCCAACTTTAAACTCAACAGTTCTATGCTTGGCATCATAGTATTTTCTTTGTCTATCTTGGCATTGCCTTCAATCTATCTCTGATTAGTCTAATCTTCTCAACAACATCATCAACTGAATAAGCTCCAATAATCTTCCTTTCACCTGGGTGTCTTGCACTTCAAGGCTTCATATGGAGCCATCCTAATGCGAGCCTAATAACTATTATTGTAAGCAAACTCTGCTAAAAATATATGATTCCCAACCTTTATCAAAGTCAAGAACACATAACCTTAGTAGATCGTCCAAGATTGAATGGTCTTCTCGACTGACCATCTGTTTGAGGGGGAAATATTGTACTGAAAGTCAGTTGAGTGCTCAAAACTTCCTGAACATTTTTCCATAATATTGAAGCAAGTGTGTCATCTTTGTCAGAGACAATAGACTTTGACACCCCATGCAACCTCACAATTTATTCCACATATAATTTGGTCAGCTTCTCAACTGGACCTGCCTATCTAATAGGCAAAAAATGGGCATATTTAGTTAGTCTATCAATAATTACCCAAATAGCATCATGACCCTCTCAACAAATGAATAACAAAATCCATCGCAATCTCCTCACATTTTAAATTTGGAATTGGTGAAGGTTGCAATTGACCTCCGTGACGTTGTTGTCTGCCTTCACCAGCTGACATGAAGGACACTTAGCCATAAATTATGCCACATTTCTCTTTAATCATGACCACCAAAATGTTTCTTTAAGATTCTGTTACACTATAGTACGTGGGTGAATAGTATATCCAAATAAATGCGTTTACTCTAGAATTTCCTTCCTCAAGTCATCAATATCTAGAACATAAATCCTACCATTGTATCTCAATAAATCTTTCTAATCTAGCACATACTTCTTCAAACTGTCTGCCTGAACTTGCTCCAGAACTTTCTGAATACTGCTATCTCTGGCTTAGGATTCTCCAATTCTGCTCTTCAAAGTTGATTGCACCGTCAAATAATATAATCGAGCCATATTATCATCATCATAATCAACTATAGTCAACTTCAACTTCTTCAGATCTTTAATGAACCACTCCTGTTGCGTAAATAAATAGTTCAAATTATCTTAAGTTTTTCTGCTCAACGCATCTGTCACCACATTTCTCTTCTAAGGATTATCTTGAATATCTAAATCATAATTTTTAATTAATTTCAGCCATCTCCTCTACCTTAGGTTCAATTCTTTCTGAGTGAAAATATATTTCAAACTCTAATGATCAGTAAAAACTTCACATCTAACTCCATACAGATAATACTGCCATACCTTGAGTGCAAATATAATTGAAGCAAACTCCAAGTTATGCATAAGATAGTTCTTTTTACGATTCTTCAATTGATGTGATGCATATGAAATGACTCTACAATGGTGCATAAGCACACAACTCAACCCCTTCAGAGATGCATCACTGAAATTCAAAACCCATCAGAACCACCCGAAGGAATGGCTAATACTGAAGCTGACATTAAGCAACTCTTAAGCTTCTGAAAAGCCTTCTCACAACGGTCTAACCATTCAAATTTCACTGCCTTTTGAGTCAATCTTGACAATGACATAACTATCTGTGAAAACCCTTCAACAAATCTCCTGTACTAACCGACCATACTTAGAAAAATACTGATCTCAGTGACAATAGCAGGTCTTAATCAATCTTCAATCGCCTTGACTTTATTCTGATCCACCCCGTCTCCACTAATAATGTGCCCAAGAAAAGCCACACTTTTAAGTCAAAATTCACATTTAGAAAATCTGACATAAAGCGTATTCTCCTTCAAAACATGTAACACATCATTTAAATGATTTGTATGACTGAATTCATCCCTCGAATACACTAGAATATCATCTATAAAGACGATCATAAAAAAATCTAGAAACCACTTGAAGACCCTATTCATCAGGTCCATGAAACCTATCGTAGCATTTATGAGTCCAAATGACATCATGAATTCATAGTGCCCATATATGGTCCTGAAAGCGGTCTTCTATATGTCTTCTTTTCTAATCCTCGGCTGGTGATAGCTTGACCTCAAATCAATCTTTGAAAATACAAAGGCTCCTTCCAATTGATCAAACAAATCATCAATCATCGGTAGTGGACATTTATTTTTAACTGTGAGTTTATGCAACTCCCTGTAATCAATATACGTTCTGAAACTGTCATCTTTCTTCTTCACAAATAACATTGGAGCTCCAAGGTGATGTGCTCCGTATCTTCCTTCCTTCCTTCCTTCGAGGCCGCTCGACAACCTTCTGTCCACTGTATCTTCTTCTTATTCTTCCTAATACTTCTTCACTGGACTAGGGCACGACAGAGGTGTCGTATGTTCTTTTCCTCTTCTTTTTTCTTCTTATCAGGGCACGCACGAGATCTCTATCTTGATCTTTCTATTCTCCCCTTGCTCGTTTGATGGTTCAAATGAAAAGACGATCGAACGACAATAATATGTTTCATCTGAGGGGATGTGTCTCTTTTATTGCCCACAACTTTTTATTTATTCATTATTATATTTATTATTATTATTATTATTATTAAATTTTTTGTTATTACAAATTTAGTTACAAGGTGTGGGTTGTTGGAGTTAGGGCGTGCTAGAGAGGGAGAACAACAAATAACATCTAGGGGAGTGTGGTCCATTGGTGAATCAATTAGGCTGTGGGAGGTAATGTCACCAGAGTCAGTCATACTATTCGAGTGTGAGTTGTTGGGGATTGAGGTTTGTTCTATGTGTGGAAAAAAAAAGGATGCGATGGTTTTGGGACGTGGAGGACATGCACGGGTTGCTAGGGCTCATGCATAAGCGAGTAGTGGAGGCAGATGTCGAAATTGCTAATGCGAAACTACACAAATTTTCATTTGGCACTTTGCCATACGCAAGATTGATGCTAACCGCTTTTGAGTTTAAGTTTAGGAAATATACAAATCCATTTAATGTATTGAATTTGCCTTCTTAGCAAGGTATACAAAACCAATATTTATTGTAATTCTATAGTTTGTCTGGCCATTGAGACACATATATCAATTTCTATTTTTCTTGGGCCCCGATAAAACTGGTACAACACAGATTGTGGCTTAGGTGTATTAGGTACTTGGCTAAAAGTTCATACATAATGCTCTGTACAATTTCATGCTTCTTAGGGTCCGTTTGGGGCAGTTTGTGCGTTTCAAGATAGACTGCTTATCCTGAAACGCGGCTCGCGGGCCGGCCGCAGGAGTCGACCCGCGCCCTGCGTTTAGTGTAAAAACCCAAAAGCAGTTTCGGATAAGCTGGCGAAATGCGCGAACCAAACGTTACGGCGGCATTTTGAAAACGCTGCCCGCACTTATAAGCTACCCCAAACGTACCCTTAGTTTCATCCAATAATTTGTAGATATTAGGTGAGATGTCATTGGGAGAAGGCTAACGTCACTCTGTAGCAAGTAGTATATTGATGTCGCTATTCTTGAGCTCGATAATAAACTCGAGATAATGAACTCATATTTGGTTATAGGGAGCTGCAATTTATTGGTGAGTGTTAAGGACTGGTTTTAATTATGCCTTTCTCAGTGAATCTGGGGTTGTTGTAGTGACAACTGGTGGAGGACGAACTCATATTTAGTTAACTGTGAGGTTGTTGGTTTAAAGGGAGCTGCAGTTTATCACCAGAAGGCTTAGGCGGAGCATTGCTGGTTGAAGATTATCAGAATTCCTCGGGGAGTTGCTCTCTAATTTATATGCTAGATTAACTGCTTCAGAAAGCTGCCATATAATCTGCCACCAGTATAATGAGTGCTTTTTCATTTCAAATTAAAGGACAATACTGCCGCGTCAAGAGCGAGAGAAAGAATGATAGATAGAGAGTGGGAGATTATTTGCATGCTATTTTTCCAGGGGAATAATATAAAGATTAATGTGATACCATATCAGAAAACCTCTTTAATCTTGATATTTACATGCTAGACTAGCCTGCACTTCAAGTCACAGGTTATGTTGTTAATTTCAGATATCAGCAGAAGAAACACCTATTGGATGTAACTGAGATCTTTAACCAGCTCAATGTCGAAAAGAAGCGTCGCCTCATCAAACTCATCTATCTTGTTATTCTTCTGTTTCTATCTTTATTTTGGTGAGCATTTGATTGATCTCATTGGGCTAAACCTCCTAAATCTAGTAAACTAAAAGCTCCCTTATGCTTCTATGCAGGATGGTGCTGACATTGTTAGACGACGACTAGTTTCAAAAACGCCACACTCGGCTACACAGTCGGCACACAAATTGGTTTATGGAGATGGTTTCTACTTGCTAAGGTTAGAAGTCTTGCACCATAATTCGAACTCATCACCAAAGGGTAGAAAGTTGTTTTGTTCCCTATGCCTTTTGATTGGATGCATGGATCTATGTGGAAATGGTTCAAGAAGAAGAGCTGTATTACTGCCATCTATTTTCACAGACTCTTTTAAGGGCTGTTTGGGATCATTGTTTTCTATTTATTATTTTTATTTTTGTTTTCTTTATATTTAAATTTGAATTAAAATATATTTGACTATGATTGTTATTTTTAGTAGCACTTGGAACTGTTTATAGGTGTTTTTTTAAAACAAGCTGTTTTTTTTTTAAATATATATAAATATTATACTAACCAAACATAATTTATAAAATAAAAATATATAAAAATTATTCAGCAATTTTTTACTAGCTTTTTTGTGATCAAGAAGCAGTCAAAGGAATACATAAATTCAAATGAAAGCCAAAGAAGGAATCTCACACTCTTATCGATGCTAAAAATATAAATTTTTTCCATCCTTAGAAAGATATACAGGAACAAATAAGAAGTTACTGTGCAGAACAACCAGAGCTGCTATTTCCACCTTTCACATGTTAGCAATAGATACAAGAGCTAACTTGAGATCATTGATAAGGCATAATTAAGTTTTGGGACATTTACATACATAGCCCACAATTCTTATTTATTTATGTATCTTATACCGAAGCCTTCATATTTACACACATAGCACCATAAAAAACAGCACTATTACCACTTTTTAAAAGTGAAATACACCTTTTCATGCATAAGTTTAAAGTACCAAAGTCCTATGTATGCAAATATGAAATTGTAGGTGTGAGATATGTAAATTCATAAGAATTGCGTGCTACGTATGTAAATTTTCCCATCCTTCATCCTTTCTTCCATCCATCTTTGTGTCATCTTAGCAATGAACTCATCCGCTCTCTTTTGAAGATCTGCTGGGTCAATATTATGATCATCTTCATGAGCACAATCCTCTTCGTCATCATAGCGCTCAGCATCACCATCATCGCTACCATAGCCATCCACATCACCATCATCATTCATTTTTGCTATATGACACGGAATATCAATTTCATAAGCATTACCATTATCACCATTATAGCCATCTGCATCACCAGCTTCATTCATTCTTGCTATATGACGCGGAATATCAATTTCATCTTGAACATTTTCGTCCGAAGATGATAACTTCTGGCGACTGAGAAAGATGGCAGTGATGACAAAGTCAAAGAGAAGGAATTCTACTGCAAAATGGCTGGTGGAATTGAGCTTAAATCCTCGGTTTTGTATCCCAGCCCAAAGATTCATCCAGGAAGTCAGCAGAGCTATTGCTGCTACTAAAATGATCACTGAAGAAAGCATTGTTCCTGAATTTCTCTTCTTGTGATTTCAAGAAAATTCAATAAGCTGTTAGGACAAAGTTTTCTTTAGGTTTTTAATATATATACAGAGCTGAGAAGCAGAAGAGATTTCTGAAAACTCCTTTATATCAAGCGGAGAGAAGTTGACCCGAGGTCTATGTGACATTGCGCAGAACACGCGGCTTAACTTGTGAGAAAGAAGAAACCCTGATTTTCCGGGAAAGATAACTAGCCGTTAAGTTTTAAGGTATCTTTGGTAGCATATTTTTAACAGAATTTAGTCATAAATTTAATCTAAATGCAATCAAATATCAAAATGAAAATTAAATTCAACTCTCCGTTAAATTGAATTTCTTTCAATCTGGATATGAATACATCAAAATGAGAGACAAATTTAAAGTATTTACGTTGCCGTTGTTTGCACTTTCATTTTCGTCTGGATATGATAAATCCTATTTAAGGTAAAGAAATCCGGAGCTGCAACCCAACACTGCCTTGCAGAGCTTATGAAGTATTTGAGATCTGTTTTAAGTTTTTTGAAATTAGAAAAATTATTAGATTTGGACTTTTCATGATCTCTTCTGTTCAATAAATTACTAAATTTGGAGAAATTCAAAGCAAAAAAAATAAAAGGATTTTTTGTATTTGAATTTTCCCAGAAAATTTTGATTTCTACATTGGAGGAGAATCTGGAATATAAACGCTGATATTGGTCTCATTTCTAAGAAAATGAAATATTATTAATCTGGAGTTTTTTTCGACCATGTAAAAATAACAAAGATGGTTTCAAGGAAGGCTGATGAATTTTGGGGCAGTTTATTCGATGTGGTGGCGTTTTGAAAACGCACATGGTCTGTTTGGGTAAATTGCGTTTTGACAGCTTATGCGTTTTCAAAACACTGAAAACAACTTTTTCACGCCGTACCTATTTAGATACTGTGACAATTTTCTGACTGCGATTTGACTTTTCTAAAAAAATAAAAATTTGCAATAGCCACCGTACCTCGCTTATCAGCAGATTATTTTTAATCAGCTTATCATCAGATTATTCAATAAGCCGCAGCCGCCCCAAACAAACCCTGCTTCAGTATTTTTAAATGCTTTTGCGGGATCGTGGCGTGTAGAAACCAGAGCAGACTTTTTAGTTTTAGATTTACTTTTGATATTTTCTATTTCATCAGTCGTATTTTTCTTTCTGGGTCTAGATAGTTGTTTCGCTGTTTTCAATTTAGTTTCTTTCAGTTATCTCAAATTTTTTTCAGTTGGACACTTTATTTATGGAATAAAATTAAATATTTCTTATTTCTATTTGTTATTACTTGCATGTCTCTTTCTTTCTACAAAATAGGTTCAATTCTTTTTATTATATCTTGTGTTGATGAGATGCATCGCCTTCCAAACCCAGGGTGTGACAGAGTGGTATCATAGCTTATGTTTTGTATTTAATTTCCCTTATATTTTGTACTCGATATCCTTATCTTTGCATGTCACATCCATTGTCTTTCATTCCACATCCCTTGTCTTCTTAGGATTATGTAGGGGACAGGGTATTTATGTTAGTCAGCTAGCCAATCAATTTTGATTTCGAGTATCTTTCAATTGCTTAGAATGACTCCAAAGAGAAGAGAAGTTGTAGCCGCTCGTGGAAGAAGGGTCCCGAGAGCTATTATAGAAGATGTACATTTTCCCAGTGTCTCCGCTCCCATAACCGTTGTCATATTGATCTTGCTCAACCCATCGAGACTAGCGGAGTACCAAATCTCAACATAACAACTATCATGGAGGTGATAACACAAAATGTCCCCAGGTATTGCAAGCTATTTTTACAGCCCAAATCATGCAAGCAGTTCAGGCTATTCAGCTAGCACCACAACCAACAACACAAGCCACTTAACCAGTACCACCAGTGGCATCCACGTGGGCACAACCCAATCAATCAATGATGATGAGCAATGTAAGTGCCATGGATCGAGTGATGAACCAATTTCTATAGACACATTCTCCTACCTTTAAGGACACAATGGACGACATGGCTTCACGACATTGAGAAGAGGCTTCGAGAAATAAAATGCCCTGAAGATCATAGCGTGGACTTTGCGATGTTCCATTTGCATGAAGGAGCTGGGGAATGGTGGGAAAGATATCGCCGCAAAACGTTTGGACCAGACACGATACTTTCCTCAGCGGATTTCGAGAGACTGTTCCTAGAATAATATTTCTCTTTAGCTGACCAGATTAAGCTCATGAATGAAATAAGAAAATTGGAGCAAGGAACGAAGAATGTTCAGAAGTATCATACGCAAATTGTTAGGATCATTCGTTTATTCCTTCTATTAATCAACATGAAAATCAGAAAAACTACCACTTACTTATTATCTTAAGAGAAGACATTCAAACGTGTCTATCAGCTATCAAGTGAGTTGGTGGATTGAGCTATACATGTCAAGATAGAGCTAAATGCATGTGAAGAAAAGACCGTCACAAAACGAAAGGACACTGATGCTCCAGTGCAGGAAGGACTGCAAAAGAAGCAAGTGAAAGATAAACGAAAGAATAATTCTAGTGGCCCTACTAACTGCGGGATGAGACACTCTAGAACTTGCAACTTGACCATTAACAAGTGTTTTAACTGCTACATCAACGATCGCAAGATCAAGGATTGCCCCTTCTTAGCCCAAACTAAGCCTACATAAAACTAGGAGACCAATGATAAACAACATAACATAAGAATGGGTGGCATAAATCAAATAAAGGCTGACAACGGGCAGACACATTAATACTATTATCAACCCCAGCACCAGTCAAAACAAGTGATGGTTCTCAGTCATTTCAGCAACACGACTTTCCTTTTTTCTTCTTTTTCCGTAATCTTGCTGGCACTGCTTACCTTATTCGTGATTACTCTCTCCCCCGATCCGAAACTTTTCTTTCTTGCTTTCGATTGTCGATCACACCGCCACTCTGTTCTTTAAAAGCCGACCATGGGGTAGGGCATCTCACGCGTCGTTGAACTTCCTTCTTCAGCATTGTATCCCTCCGATCTCCCTCTGCCTCTCTCAAGCGTTCGCACAAAATTCTCGCCTGTGACCGAACGAACTCTGGAGATATAGTCGCGATTAGGGCTAGCTGGGAAGGCAACAGCAGGATCATGGCGTGCAGAAAACTGACCTCCTCCTCCTTCCGCCTACTCCTACCCAAAACCAGTGAGAAAGGTAACCTTCGTCTTTCCCCTCCTCATCCCACCTGCCTACACGCACATCAACTCCTTTGAACCCCGTAAATCCATCTGCCAACGGGAGTTGATAAATCTGTGAGTTTAAGCAAACAGGAGCACAGACGGGATTTAAGAGTTTGAAGGATTTGAAGATGTCTTTTTTACCATTTTTAAAATTTTTAGGTGTTATCTTTATCGTTTGCTAGGTTTAGGTGCTAGGTATGTAAATCCTCCAAAAAGAAATTAATCTATGCATTATATTTACATCCTTATTAAAATAAAACAAAAATTAAATGCCCTAAACCCTAAACCCTAAGCCCTCAATATTATTTAAATTATTTTAGTTAGGTCAACATTCATAATTTATTTCTCTTGAAAAAATTATAATAATAAACTAATAGCTATTGTAATATTAATAATATTAATGAACGTCGATTAGGTTAACCCGATTAACGATAAAACTTAACTGTATAATTAATCTTATTTTTTAATTGTTATAGGATCGATAGCCAGAGTTGTCGAATTCGTAGAAATATCATGTTTGTCGCCTCGAGGTAAGTAATTGTTTTTATTATGAGAAACGTATCATTCCTAGTTAAGGGCAGTATTCTTGCTAATTGTGTTGGATTCCTAGCTAATTGTAGGTTTGTCATTCGTGTTTTTTTAAATTTTGTTCGTATATTTGCATTAGCTTCTATTTTGCTCATTATGACCTTAATGTGTAATTAATTATGTTTTATATGTCAATATTTATTATTTCTTTGAAATCTTTAATGTGAATCATAATTCTTTTTAAATAATTGTAGACATTTTGTAGTTATAATCTCGTGTTTTGATTGTGATGCTTGATATATAACTAATACTATAATATTATTATGTCGGTATTAAACATTTTTGTTTTGGCTAGTCGGACTAACAAGTTCTCAAAAAAAAAAAAATGTTGATTTTTATGGGATTGGTGCCTACCTTTTCTTATTTCAGGGTGTCGTAGTAAATCAACTATAAGTAAATATAATTGTATATATATATTTATGTACATATTGAAATTATATATTATTAGGTAGTGTTAAAAGTTTGATGTGTCATATCTCTACAAAAATATCTGATGTTGTAGTATATAAATATCTACATAAAAGTTCATGTGTTTGAATCGCTCTTATTCATGATCATAAGAATGTGATAGTTTTTGCAATTTCTTTTATACACATAGTAAATCGTCTATGTATTAGTCATTCTGCATGACCCATTTTCATTGTCGTTTATACTTTAATAAATAATTGTTATTCACTAAGTTTGATTTTCAAACTCACACGTTGACATATTTTATATAATATGTTTCACCGAGTCACCTACCAGACTCTCCACCGGAACATAATTTTCGATTTTAGATTTACTTTAGTATTTTCTATTTCATATAAGTCATTGTATCTTTCTTTTTGGGTCTAGGAAGTTATTTCTCAATTTTCAATTTTGTTTCCTTCATGTATTTTGTTTTCTTTCAATTGGACACTTTTTAATGGAATAAATTTAATTTTTTTTATTTATGTTTATTATTACTCATACCTCATTCCTTTTAAGAATACAAAATATATTTAACTCTTTTCATCATGCCCTGTGTTGCCAGGGTTTATCGTCTTCCAGACCCGAAGTGTGACAAGCATGACGTGGGAATGTCCGCCGAAGCCATAGTTTTGGAGACCCTATCACTCCTTGTCATAAGAATTACACAATCCCACGGAAACAGGCTTTCTTCAAATGCCAGGAAGATTGAATAGGAAATTTTCATTATGTTGGAAATTTTTGCAGGAATCTTTGCTATTTGACTTATTTTCTCTCTCTTATTCGTAATTTGGGTTATTTTTTATTAGGAACATATTTATTTGTTTTTTTTTTTAGATTTTTTTACTTGATTTTGAGTATTATGGAGATTGTAATATCTAATTTTCTACTTTAGAAGTGCTATATCATTTTTCTTTTGTAAGTAGTGTGTTTGTATCTTGCTCAGATATATGTGATGGACCCCATCGCTGCACATATTGTGCCATTTCGTCGTCCTCCTGGTTGTTTACAGCAGGGACATCCGTCAAACAACTCAAATATATTTTCCAACAACTAATTTAGTCATTTACCCCTCTCTAAAAGAGTCGACCCGTGCATATTTCATTATTATGCTATTCCATAACCACCTCCACTCTAAATCCACTTCTCAAGCACCTTTTAGTAACTCTAGAATGATATCATCTAGTTTCAGAGTCCATCAAACCCTAAATTTATAGAGATTTATCATTTCTACAACTAAATCAAGAATCCATGCAATCTAACCTAACACCCTCATAAAAAAAAATCTCCCAACGTTATCCACCTAGCCCTTGTCCTAAACCTAAATCATACTTTTCTTTTACGTCAAAACCTTTATTAGAAGAAAAAGGCTTCATGCCACAAGGAAAAACTCTTAATGGGGTGTTCATGAGCTCACTATGGAAGACATGCAAAGATAAATTCTCCAATTGCAATAGAGGTTTACCACCTTGAGAGAAGTCAAACCAGAGAGGGCACCCATAACCACAATGGTTACTCGTTAGATCAAGAAGAGGAAGTGAATCCCTTCTATTAGGAAGTTTCGAATGATGAAAAATCAATGCCTCACTGATTTGACATGGAATATCAGAAAAGAAGCCAAAATTTTAGAGTGAAGTTTAACTTAAAAAATTTTGACGGTCGTATGGATCTGGACGAATTCATCGAGTGACTCCAGACAGTGGAACACATCTTTTAGTACAAGGACGTCCCGCCAGATTTAATGGTAAATTTATTTTTCATTAAGTTAAAGAAGTGTGTTTCTCTATGGTGGAAAATTTTAAAGTGTCTTCGCCAGCTTGAACGAAAAAGTAAAATCACTATCTAGACTAAGATGAAATGTGAGATGCAGCGTAAGCATCCACCAGCACATTATAAACATGATATGTGCTGAGATTTCACCATTTACGATTGAAAAATATCTCATTAGAGGAGTATATAGTTGAGTTTGAGCAGCTTATGTTGGAGTGTGAGCTAGTAGAGCCCTTGGAGAACACAATAACTCGATATCTGAGGAGATTGAGATCATTTATGACAACATGGTACAGTTACAATCTTATTGAACTTATTGGATGCCCTGAACCTTGTCTTGAAGGTGGAGGGACAAGACAAGAACATTAGATCCACACTTTGCAGGCAAAGTTCAATCTCGGGATCATGCGACAAAAGTACACTCAGTGGAGCACACAAGCTACCATTCACTAAGCAAGAATAGTTGAGGAAATGGACAATGACATATGAAAGAATGACGATGCCAAAAAGGAGTATCAAATTGCAACTGATGAGAGAGAAACACTAGTGATTCAAGCTAAAATCTTGAGAGAGACTCCAACAGGATTAACATTGGTTGTCTTAGAAGGTAGCGAGTCCAAAGAGTCAATATTAGAAAAAAAGGTAACATTTGTTGAGAGAGTTACCAAATGTCTGATTAACAATTTATCTTTTGGATGACTACCATTGAGCGAGATTCAACATATCTTATATCTCATTTCAGGATTTTTCTATTAAACCAACTTGCATATGGGATTTGACCATCAGAGTACGAAAAATTGTAAAATATGTTACACACTTGATGGTTAGAGATTTCATGCGTTAGAATATTAACCCAAATGCAGCTTTAACTCTGATTATGCAAAAAAAAAAGGCTATTTATCTATTAGGATAAACATTGGAAGGACGTACGTGCTTCAAATTTGTTTTGGATGGACATGAGCATAGATTTTGTATTGGGGCTTCCACAAACACAACCATGCAATGACTTCAATATGATAGTAGTAGATCACTTTCAAAAACTTTCAATGAAGTAGTTAAAACACTTTTTAGCTTGAGAGAATGATGCGGGAGCATTCGCCAAATTCACAGGATCGAAGATCCCGTGACTCTCAATCACAGGATATACTCGATCCCACCGAAACTGGACTTCCACAAGCGCTGGAAAGATCGAATAGGCGATTTTGTTCTATTCAAAATTTATATAGGAATCCTTGTTATTATTTTTTTTTTCTTAATTTGGGTTGTTTTCTATTAGAAACCTATTCGTGTTATTTTTTCCTATTTGAGAGACTTTGTACTTAGTTAGAGTATTATAGAGATTATAATGTTCGATTTCTTGTTTTAGGAGTGTTGAATGATCTTTCTTTTGTAAGTGGTGTGTCTATATCTTGCTCAAGTATAGAAGATGAACCTTCTCATAGCCAGTATCATGTTGTTTCGATGTTTACATCGCTATTTTCAGCATGACAACCGTTAAATAATTCAAATATGTTGTTTAATAGCATATTTTGTTGTTTGTCCACCTCCGATCGTCATTGACCCCACATAATTTATTCCTCTGTTATTCCACGTGCACTTCGACCTTAAATCTGTTTCCCAATCACCTTCTAGGAGCTTTAAAATTGTACCAATTTGATAATAAAATAATGGGTAATTCCATGTTTGAGGAGAGGTTGTAATTGACAAGAGCATTTAAATGCTTAATACTATGAGGAGACACCATTAGAATTTGATTATGTCATCTTTCGATAGAGAAAATAATGAAAGTATTAGCAACAATAGTAGTGTTGATAATGGTAGCTTCAACATTTGAAATATTTTACAACAGCATGTGAAGGATTAGCTTAGTGCAACAAAAATAACAACAACAAACAATAATAATAAATCTTTGTCCCACTAAGTGGGGTCGGTTATATAAATACTCTTCCTTTTTTATGTCCTATTGAGTGTCATATTTTCATTTAATTTTAATAAATTAAGATCATTTTTATACAACATGCCCAGTCTTTTTAGGTCTATCTCCATCCTTCTTGACTAAGTCAAATTTAAAACATCTACTCTTCTAACTGGGTCATCGGATGACCAACGTTTAATGTGACCAAACCATCTAAGGTGGCTCATTCTAATCTTGCACATCACTCGCGTTGTTCCAACTCGTATAAGAAATTTGATCCTCAACGTTTAATTCAATTCAACCAACCTAATTAATATTGGGCTTATAATTTGTATGAAAAGTCTTTCTCCTTGTCTCTTTCTTGGCCAAACCCCACCCTTAGCCAAACTAGCACTCCTATATCGACCTACCCCAACCCTAGTCACCTCTTTCTTCCCTCCATTTAATCCAAACTCTAACAATTCTTTCGAAACTAATTGCCTCACTCACAAGAAAGCCTAAAACTAAACCTAATTATCCCAAACCCTAGCATAGCACCAACAAGGAATCCATATTTAGGCTCTCTCCTAATCTATCGAACTTTCATGTCTCAACCTCAATCCATAATCCCTCGAAATCTAGCACCACCAATTTCCAACCAACACAAAAAGCCTCTGTTTTGTCCATACATCTTGACAAGTAATCACATCATACTCACTGTTCAAGTTGATGCTTCCATAATTTAAGTTAGGTGAGACTTTTTCCTAACAAATTATATTAGAAAATCATAAACCATCCAACTCTTTTGAATTTGCACATCTAAAACTTAAATTTTACATTTGCACAAATATTTCATATCACAAAAAAAATTACCACTACTTTAAATTTTAAATGGTGAAATGCATCTTTACATGCATAAATTGGATGTTATAGATTTAAAAATTAAAATTTGGGTGTTAGATATGTAAATACATAAGGTATATATGCGGCATGACTTATAGGAAGAGGAAACAATGATATTCCTAGTGAAGAAGAGGAAAACAATAGGTTCAAGTTAAAGATTAGACATGTTTAAGTGGCTCGCGTGTTATTTTGATAAAAACTATAGGGCTAGCTGTCGAGCTTTGGCTTTAGTTTAGGTCTCAATTTGAGAAGACAATGAAGCTCCATTTTGTTGTAGTGAACGCCAAGGTGTGGATTTGCTTTCATTTTGTAAAGCGGCATCTCCCAAAGCTATTTCAACAGAATGATAATTTTCGTTATTTTAGATTGCAGATGATAATGCCCGTTTTATAGACGTGACTTTTAAAGGAAGACTTTTAGCAAGGGCGTTAGTTTTCATATTATTGATGATGATATGAACACGCTAAAATATAGCTTTATATAGTATTCTTGGGCACCATTTGCGCATAAGAGTGCTGCTTCGAAGGCAGTTATGTTTTTTCAAAAAAGTTTACTTCTTTTTTGAATTGTGAGTGTAGAAATATAAATTTAGTATGGATAATACTTTACTTTTGAATCTCGACAATAAGTCTTAAAATTTTTATGGATGAAACTAATAAAAATTCACAGAAATTTTTGTTAAATGATTAGGCCTAAAGTTTTTCTATTGAGATTTTACATTCCATTTTTAATTATATAATATAAAAAATTGCATATTTGCATAAATAGCACTCATCATATGCTAAGCACTTTCAATTACAACCCCGAAATCTTTTAAAATTAACGCACAAGTTAACCATCAAATTTTGTCCATGATAACGAAAAAATATTGCGTCCGGTGTTTCGGTGTTCCGACGCTACAATTGAAACTATCGAATAAGAGTAATTTATCAATACACATCTGTTAGATATAGACATAACATTGAAATTTTAAGGAGGGGTCTTCTTGGTCTAATTGCAACCACTTCGATGTTTAAACCACTATAACGTTTACATAACATGCTTTCAACTATGTTCAAAGAAACGTTGCTATTTAGAATAATTTTTAGTAACACCAATCATTATGAGACTTAACGGCCCACTCATGTAAATTTTTTTTTTAATATAATGTTTAATAATTCTATCAAACAAACCTATAGTTGGAGTTAACAGACTGATGCTTTATAAGACCATATAAAATTTTAATTGTAATGAGTAAATACATAATTTGAGTGTTAAATATTCAATGAAATGCACATTAATCCAAAATTTTCATTTTTAAGTGTGTTCTTTAAGCAACAAAGGTTATGAGCAGTCACCTGGACCGGTTTTTCACTTTACAGCTTCATTGTTCAGGAAGTACTTGCTACAGCATCTCATAAAGTACAAGAACCAAAAGTTCCAACGGCTAGTAATTTGAAAGTTCCATTTCATGAAAATTAAGTAATAAGAAAACTAAAATCAATTGAGTTCAAGAAAAACTGGAATGGAAACCATTAACTACAATAAATTCCAACAAAATCTTCGCCAAAAAAAAAAGAAGAAGATAAATTTAAAGCACTCATGTCACAAATCAATTAAGCTGTTCGATAAAGCTAATGGCAAACCGAAGGAGCTGAACTTGGAAGTTTGAGATTAATTAGCTGCGGAGCACGTTAAGAGGCAGATTCCCTGTCAATAAGACACATCGCTCTAAAAAGAATTTGATTCCAGTAAACATCTCATTCTCCAGGTAGTGATACGTTAATATCAGTAGCAGAGTTTCTAGTGTCAAATACTGAAGAATGAAGAGAAGCAGACCAGTTATCTCCTTTAAGGGAAGATGAGGTAGTAAGGTTTGGTTTTGGTGCAGAAGCAGACCAGTTCTCTGCTCTAAGCGAAGATGAGGTAGTAAGGTTTGGTTTTGATGCAGAAGCAAACTGCTGCGATTGTCCGCCGCTGGTGTGAGTATCTTCCATCTCCATGTTGGACATTCTAACTGTGTCTGCCGGCATGGCGACCGATGTCTCCGGTTTTGGTTTCTTTGTTTTCTGTTCCAGTTGGTAGCCAGGCAAGAAGCTGCCCACCACGACCTTATGCATGAAAAATTAAAAAAAGTGATATTGTTGATGTGATAAGAAAGATTTGGGTAGGTATAAATGTAAAGCGGGAAATTTAAGTGTTAAACATGTAAATACATAGGATTTAACTTGAATAGGATTTAGTAAATCCTGTAAATCTGGATTTAACAAATTTGCTTGAGGAAAATGGTTGTACCTGAACAGGACTAGCAGCAACCAAAAGACCAGCAACCCCTCCTCCAAGAACACGTCCATCAGGGCTTGCCAATGAGACACTCATCCCACCAGAACGGCTCTTTGTTCCACCATTTTCATTTGGCATGAATGATCCTGATAAGGAGAGTAACTCAAATATGCCCTGCAAAAGAGAGCAAATGGATGCTGTGTTCAGTCGAAATTTAACCGTGAAAGTAAAAAACGTTTAAGCTGCATCATTTTTTTTTACTGATTGCAGAAGGTGAAAATCACAAAGGGATACGCTGAGCAAACTAAAACCCAACAATAGTACAAAATAAGTCTTGAGAAGTTTTTCCGGCCAAGAAAGCAAAATTTAATGGTGGCACATGCTCATAGAAAACTGAATGGGACTGAAAACATCTTAGCTGTAGATATATATGCACAATGAGTCATAAAATGCATTAAATTTGTCTGAAGTATCAGTTAGAGATGCATGACAGTATTTAGTATTGCTCTTCCATTTTTGCATTTTTGTTTGATTGTAAAATGAATCTTTTTCAAGGATGAATTATTGCTCCTAAAAATTCTATTATTTTTTTTAAGCGATAGATAACGGCTTATAACCTGAACTTCGAGCAAATAAAATCTTTCGACAGTTTTGTAGTTAAAGTGTTAGCATGAGCCAATACTTCATAAGGTTGTACCCGCATCCCAAGTGAAAAAAAAAAATTACAATCAAGAGTATAAGATTTGAATAAGATGACAAAAATGTGCATTCAAAAAATAAATGTGTGTTTCTCGATAGAATAGTTGCAAAAGCTACAATGGGTGTCAACATTAAGCTCACTATTTTGAAGAGCATAGCATCTTTTGTATTTAAATCACTAATAAGAATCTTCCAAGCAATAATAACAAATTTAAAAGAGTAAAATTTTTAACCATAGAAATCTCTTCCAGTCAATCTTAGAATGCTCCACATAAGCAAAAGAGAGGGTCTCTCTATGAGAGTTTTAATTCTTTCCATTCCAATTACATTTAAGAGAAGTATCCCATATGTTAATTTTAGTAATCTTTTGGATACAAATATCAAGAGTGAGTGGCGATAGACAGTTGCTACTTATTTTTAGAAATAACATCACAAATTCTAGTATCTTGAGAACAAAAGAACCAAGAAAAATCATAATTCTCTAACAGTTTATAAAGGGATGAGCCATCCAAGAAAGCATCAAAGAACAAGGGTAGTTTGTTGTGCTCAGTAACCTTAAAAGAGACATTTTTTTCTTATTCTAGTTACCATTTGTATTAAGACCTTCCAAAATGGAATGATTTAATGATCATCTTTATCCAGATAGTGCCACAACTGTTAATACATTAAAGAAAAAATAGATGATTTGGAGTTATAATATCTCGATATGAGTTTAGATTTGCACATAAGAGTTTAGATTTGCACATCAGATTAAGGGTGTATAATTTTGGATGAACCAAGTTCCCACAATTCAATGGCTTAGTTGTAGTATTTCAAGCAATTGCATGTAATTACTTAACAATCCCATTACGGTGAAGGACGAGTTTCTTAATTATAGATGATGTGTCTCCTTAAGCCTTTAGAGATAGTGGTCGCGCGGAGCCAGTAATGAAGATATTTCCAAATGGTGATCTTGACTAATTGGAATATGCAGAGAAGGTAAATAATGTTTGTTTCCAATTTCCGAGGCTCCGACATTGGAATCACTCCAAAATTTTTGGGCAACCAAAAGTGTTTAGTTTAAAGGAGTTTATAGAAATGCCAAGGTAATCCTAAGGAAGAGGCCTATGTTAGAATCCAAGTATAATACAAATTTATTGTTAGGTGTGCTCTTTCATAGATTTTGAGAAATAAATGCCAGATTTATTGGGTTTTGTAGTAAGATGGTGGCTTAGTTGAAAGCATTTAGAGGACGATAAATAATTGACAGAATTTGATGGGTAGAACCGAAAAACAGTAAGTCTTCAATACACATAAGGTGTGAAATACATAAATAATAATGACAGTATAAAAAGAATTATTGCATTGCACATCCATCAGTCTAAAGAATTCATAACAAATGTGAAGAGATAAGGGGATAGGGAGAATCATTGTCGAAGCCCTAAGGTTGAGAAGAAATAGCCTCTTAGCTCACTAGTAATAATGACAAAGTATAAAACTTAGGCATTACATGCCTTGGCTAGAAACCGGATGTGAGTAAAATGTTATTTTAACCCTCAATTATTGAACTAAAGTAAAAGAGCAATTTTGTAATGTGGCACCGCCACCTACCACATCTCACCTACCGCTCAACTACCGTCCACCTACCTCCTACCTACTTCCCACCTACCACTCTCTTGTTTCTATAAATAGAGAGGGTGTGAGGCCTAGGAGAGAAAGAGAAGAGATCTTAAGCTACCACAAAGGAGGAGAGAATAGCTAGAGAGCTAGAGAGGAGGAGAGCATCTTGAGGCCTTCTATCAAGGTGTCGCTTGAGAGGGAGGCCATAGAAGGAAGATGATGGCTCATCTCTATGTATAAGCTATGTATTCTCCATTTCTTTTGCCTTAGTGAACTATTTGATTGATTCCCTCCCGTGGACGTAGATCCAGTTGGATCGAACCACGTAAACAATCTGTGTTTGCTTATGTTCTTTGCGTTTCAATTTTATGTCAGGAAGTATGTATCTCACAACATAAAAGAAAGAAAGAAGGTCAGAGAATGTAACTGCTAAGTAGAAACTCCAGCACTGCTCGACAAAAAACCTCCTTACCTTTTTCTCATATTAATCTAGCACTTTAAAAAAACTATTTGTTGTTTCCTCTGTAATTGACACATGGATGGCTATAATAAGGCAAAAAGTCAAGGATTTTGCACTTTCTCCCATTCTAAACCCTATAAATATATGTTTATTTGTGTGTCATATTTTCAAAGTTCTCCCTCACCTCATTCCCTCCATTAGTGACCTTCATTTAAACTGAAACTTCTCCCTATGATTTCTAACATGGGTGTTTTTTCTTTGTAGTCATAATGCATTAAAGGAGTAGAAACTAGATTTGGTAGTTCAGAAGATGTCCCTGATGATGGTGAATAATCTAATGGATTCTCAATATTTTGAAAGAAATGATTGAGTAGAATGGCATGGAAGGGCTTTCTTGAGGTCATACAACCACTGTCAAAAGTGTCATCGATGGAATTGATGATAATTGTGGTGGTGCATATAGACCGAATGAGATTAATGAAAAGGATTCTGTCGAAGATTAGGTTTTCTACTCATGGTGCATCTTCTGATAGTGCATAATTGTGGCTCAAAGAGTGAACCACATCCCAACAAATGGAGTCAAATAGTGAAGTTCATTTCTAAGCTTCCCAGGTGAATTCAACAGGACTTGTGGAGGGAGCAACACAAAAAATAATGAAAAACATGATGACGACACATCCAATAAGATCATTCTCTAACGCAGTAGTCGACATCCCTGTCCTCTAACAGGAATACCAAATTTGGAGGAGACCTGGTCAAATAAACATGATCGCATCGAGGAACATAACAAATCATCTATGAATATCAATAAAGAATCCAAGCATTAAGGGCACATATTGAAGAGTGTTCAAAGTATGTCCCATAATTCAACGCTATAATGAACCATGATCTGAATTAATCAACATAATTTTTTTGTCTGAAAGGAACACATAGTTATAATTTGCATACAAGCAACCCACCCCCAAAGTTTGAAATTGGGAGAAAAGTAACCTAAAGCATTAACAATAATTGGTCTAAACTTTACCAATAAAAAGCTCAAAATAATCATAGTTTTGGAACAAAAAAAAGTTGATGTGCAAGGATTTACAAAATCCAACCAAGTATTATTCAATAATATTTCTGAAGTAGTATTTTGATCCTAAGTTCCACATGTTCAATTGATTGTTAGTATGAAAAAAACACTTGGCTTAACTTATTGCAATATGCATGTAAGAATATAAGTGGATGGATGTTGTAGTATCCTCATTGTATTAATAGTTGATATGTGTGAATTTTGTGAAATAATTATTTAAATTTCCAATATAATTTATCTATTATATGTTCTTTTTTATGTCTTTTGGGTGTTTTTTGTAATTTATAGTTAACATGTAATGTTAGAATCAAATGAGGTGCCACCCAACCATGCCCAAGCAACCAATCAAACTAAGTGTTAGGAGCTTCTGTGTCTGCATTGGGATGCGTAGGCACCTCACCTTGGTCCAAATAGTTGCTCAACACTGAGTGCTCGGTGCTCCTGCACCTGCACAGAGGTGCAAAGGTGTCCCTCCCTCTCAATTACAACGCTAAGACTAACCGCTTGGCGCTCCTATGCTAAGCAAAAGGCGCAAGGGAGCTCCTCTTCCCTTCCATCCATGCATGTCCTAAGAGCCTAGAGCTTTAGTGCCATCATAAGCGCCCCTCATCCATTTCAGGTGGCAAGGCACCAAACAGGAGAACACTTGGACACCTCCTACCTATTTTGTGCTCTGGCTTATGTGCTACACCTAGTAACTCCAAAGCTGAAGAGAGTTATAGCAGTTCAGCTTATGTGGTGATCTGAGGCTTCATCCAGTTGGTCAGCAATAGTCGATGGATCGAGGTAAATATCAGTGGATGAGTGAGGGATATAAGAGGAGAAGAAAGACAAACAGGAGGGAAATCTTGCACCATTGTCTCTAGAGTTCTTTTCTTGATTCTCTTTTTCCTATGGGTGTGCGATGAAGTTGGAGAGGGAGAAAGAAGGGATTAGAGATTGTCGGGGGCATAAGTGAGGATAGTAGAGGAACACAATTGCATCATTTTCATCATTTTAAAAGGGTATAATATGGATTGTTTTTCCTAAGCTTTTTGTGCACTCATAATACTTAATGCACCTTTCATTACTTTGATAAATGAATATGTATTTATTGTTATTTTCAAGCATGAGTAGGAACTAAACCTTTTTCTTTCCTGATGTGGTAAATAAAAATTCTAGAGTTTGTGAGATTAAATTTTATTTGTTTTAAACTGTGAGACTCTATCCCTACTATCATAATTTACCTTCAATCCAGTCAATTGAAGTATTAAAATATGTTGTGAGCTTCGTAATTTAGAGGAATTCATAACAGAACAATGAGGATAAAATTCACTAACTAGGAGAATAAGAATATTGCTCATAGTCATTTGTGGAGATACTTGTTAAGTGGGAATTTCACTAGATTTAGAGAACTAAATTGGTTGATGATCCTAACTTCATTATTGATGTTGGTAAGGGTTAAGGAAGAATTTCGCTCTTGATAATCACCAACTGAATCTTAAACTCTAGGTATTTAGGATCATAATCAGAGGAGAAACTACTTTTGCTAGTGACCTCAAACCTTTAATTTAGGAATTCTACTTTGAAAAATTAAGATAGACACTTTTACATTAACATCAACATTTGAGCATTCATGCTAGGTTTGATTTTAGTAGGCTAGAACCATTTTTACTTTGTAATTTAGCTCGTTGCTAGTGGGATTGACACTTGGAACTCTTATCCGTATACTGCTTGTATGACACATTTACTTGTGTGATTCGCCAATATGTTACAACATTTGGTTAATATCACTACGCTTATTGGTGGTTGCTTTTAAATGGTATGTATAGTAATGTTCGAGGATGCCATTGTAAACTTTAAGTAGAGAAGCGCAAAAAAAAGGAGTTAGTGGTAAAAATCATGCATGGAAAGATTATTATGAACTATGATCCGTAATGGGAAATACTGATGACTGGACGATGTTGTACAAATGTATGGCTTTGATATCATAACATTCTTGGAGCTATTAGATTGACTGGAAATTTTAAGGAATTGAGCTTGTTAAAATTCAAAGGTCACTCACAAAAAAAGTGAAAAAACTTCAAATGCAGAGAAGAGTGAGGTGCACACCATATTCTCTTATAATGTTGATAAAGAAAAGTAATTGACTTTCGCTTAAAGTATGCACAAAGGAAACCAATAAACCAAAAAAAAAAAAAAACTAAACCCCGAACAAAGTTGGAGCTCGATAGGAATGACGAGCTAAGATCCTTCCATAATGGCAATAAATTCCCAAACTAACAAGTGATAGTAAAAAATTTACACTACTTGAGAATAAAATAAAAAAAGAATACTCGAACATCTTAAGTCATCTCGGTCGCACAAAATATTTCCTTGCAAGTGTCTCCTAAGGCCTTTGACATAAGGCATGCAACAATGGTGCTAATAAGTAACATTCTCGGTAGAGGAAAAAATCTATAATACTTCCAAATTTCTAAAATTTCTACCAAGTAAATACCTGTACCCAACAATGTAATTGAAATTCCTAGTGAAAATTCATCTCACATGGAAAATAGATTAAATTATAACAGATCTTCCTTACAAGATAAAGAGGATTTTGGTGATATAAACCTTTGATCTTGTGTAACAACATACATATAGTTGACACTACAAAAAAAGATTAATACTCTTCTAAGTGATTTAGAGCCTTAAATGGCATATAAAATATGTTGTTTAAAATTAGTAAGTAAAATTGAGGCCTCTTATCAATCTTTTGTTGAGATAAAAAAAAATTATGAAGACCTTCATTTATTAGATTAATTTAAATCAAAGTGGCGCAATACAAATAAATGATATCGTTACCTTCAGTAAAATAAAATATTGTCAAATAATAAAAAAAATATGAATATAATAATGAGCACATATATCATCTCCGAATATCTTAAAAAAGCTCAGACCTTATCGCTTTGGAAAAGTCAAACATTCCTTGTAAGTTTCTTGATATATAAATGAGAAACTCAAGAGAATAAATTTCTTAAGGTGGATTAAGCATAATTAATCTTTTTATTTATATAGTTAGACCAAGATTTGTTTAGAGTTGAGGTTGAAATGTAGAGTACCAATTAAATCTAAACCTAATAAGATACTTTTGATTAAAAATAAATTTAATAATGGAGGTTTAATCATGTTAATTATGCCATTGATTAATAAAGTTAATTACTTGATATATTGAGTCAGCTATAGTATCATAGATTTGGTTTATTAGGAACGTTTTCAAACAACATGGAATGCAACCATCTTTAGATACCATAGACGAATCTTCAAGTCCTAAATATAACTTTCATTATGTTTTATAGCAAAATTAAAACACTAGATCCATGAATGTCTACCCACTACCATATTCAGTAACAAAAAGAATCATGGATCACAAGGCCTATCAATAAATAAAAAAAATGAACTACATGTTTTTTAAGATCATAACAACCAAATGGGACAACATTAAATTAGTTTGCTATTCAAAATCATATCCAATTTTCTCAAGAACTTTACCATCACTTTTTATGTAGTCATAACTAAACACCACCAAGGAAGCAAAAATCTACAATGCCTCAATTTCTTTGCAATATAGAACCTAGAAAGCTATCATAATAAACAACTAATAAATTAAGTGGTTCAAACCAAGTATTTGGCTTCACAAAAAGATATTTGATAATAATAATTTCAAAAATCTATAGTTAAACAAAAGAGTAAATAAAAAAGGTGAGAACCTCATAAGTCAATGTGCCGCCCGAGGAATCAGGTTGTCGAAGAGTTACATTTGAAATCACACCATTGGCTGAGAGGATACAAACAGCTCGAGGTCCTTGTTGAGAAAATGACATTATCTTCATTGTAACATCCTTAATCAATGATAAGAGAAGAAATATGCAAAATTTTAGATGCTATAATTTAGAAGAACAAATCTAATTGCAACATAAAAAAAGTAATATTTCAACAAAGAATAATTGAAAGTGTTAAATTATATATATATAACTAACTTCGCAGATGCCAACCAAAAAGTCACGGCGAGCGACACACACACACACAGAGGTATATATATATATATATATATATATAGAGAGAGAGAGAGAGAGAGAGAGAGAGATTATAGACATTTGCATGTTTCTTCAAGACCCGTCTCTATTCTCTACCCAAATAGATGTGATGTTATCATCTCCTTTATATGTAAAATCTAATCCATCAATTATTTTTTGCATGATTAAAATTATTGGCATTGAATATTGCAAAATTTTTTAAGTTCGTCTTATCATCAATCGGTTGCAATAAAAGTTTCAGAAAAAATGGCTTCAAATGCATGATAAGATAATTACATGCACAAAGTTAGAGACTTTTAAATCACTCATAATAAAATAAATGAGTTCTTGATGATAATTCAAGTTTAATAGATGGTTAGGAGAGTGGTTAAATGCATTGCTAAACTTAAATTTCAAAAAAGATGTAGTATGATATTCCTTGCAATTTTCATTAGCTTAATGAATGATTAAATCAATGATATGATCTTGATTTTAAAAATTTTATCAAGTGGCAGATGTAAAACAATATTAGAAGGAATGACCCATCTCAATAATATTTGTATCCATAAATGCTTACACATATATAAAAAATCACTAATACACATAAACATATATGCATATTTCATGTATAAGGTATGCTTAGCATGAATACAATTATAAAATTGAGCGCTACATGTGCAAGTGTATGAGTGGATATGGGTGATCATTTAAATATGTATGAAATCGATACATACATAGACAGGTGCAATATAATCTAATTATCCATGAATATTTTTTTAGTCAAGTTCAAATTGAATTGAATTAATTGAGTCGAAGGAACATGATATTGATTAAAAATGACAATGATTTAAAGTTGTTTTAAAGTGGTTATGAGGACACAATCAATGCGGTCCTAAATCCTAATCATCATGGTGAATAACATAACAGCCATTAAGAAGAATTTAATTTCCCTCAAAAGAATTATTTGAGGACACTCGTCGTCAATTTTTTCTTACTTAAGCTCATGCTATTCTCGCCGCAAAATCCTCTTCAGCTAAACAATCTATTAATGATCATCTCATACATGTCGACATGTGTGCATTTGCTTGCACCATTCTTATTCATTTCAGGCACAAAATATGATGAATATCTATAACAAGAGGGGAATCTCTATGTCAAGAACCAAGAGTGTTGGAATGAAGTGATAACAAAATAAAGAAATCAATATATTTTACCCAACTAAGTAATTTATTGAACAATGAGACATTATTAATGGGAGACATATTTATTCTTTTAGATTTATATTTTCTCATTAGTTGAGTAAAATATCTTGATTTCTCTATTTGGTTATCATTTCATTCTAGCACTCTTGATTTTTGATAAAGAGATTCCCTTTTTTTATATATATTCATCATATTTTATACCCGAAATGAATAAGGATAGTGCAAGCAAATGCACATGTCGAAATACATTCTTTGCTATTAACTAAGGATTTCATTCGATAACACTATATTGAATGGAATAGAAACCGAAGGCCCAATGTGACTCAATCTAATGAATTTCCTGTGGGATTTTGCAAATTTCCAAGAAGCATTTCAACATATATTATAAGGTACGTACATTATAATTTATTCTAACATGATAAATAGATTATTCGTGCTCTAAAATTTTGATAGTTCTATAAATATATTTAAGTTTGGAAAATCTTTTCAGATTAATGAGCTTCGAACATGAGACCCAAGAAAAAATATTCAATCAAGAAGACATCATATTATACAAAAACAATATTATGTCTGATGAATTGCTCCATACATTGTCGGATAGTATATATTTTCTCCTACAGAAAAAGATTATTCTAGCTCTATTTTAAATGACAGGATTCATCAGACAGATCGAATCAATCAAATCTTAACGTGTCAGTCAAATTCGTCTGGGCACCAATACCACTTTCAAGACTCGATAAAAGATTCCATTACGTACAACAAATGTCAGGTTAGTACAATACAACTGGAAATAAATGAGTTCAGCAAGCTCTTCGTACTAATAAGCTCCACAGCACCGTGAAAACAATAAATATATATGCGAACAATCAAACCGTACCTCGCCAGATGCTACAGTGATTATATGAGGCGTGAAATTTGCGCCGGCTGAGCATGCCACCATTTCGCCTGAGAGAACGGCAATAAATTCAGCAAACTGTAAGGAAAACTGACTCCAATCGATTTGAATTACAAAATTAATTTAATTGTGCAAAATATACAAGTCAATCCATCCCTAAACTTTCAATTTCGATGCCCGGGACATATATTAAAGAAAAGTCAAATCTTTTTTGCAAGAGTTTATTAAAGTTGAGATAGTGCACATGCATGGTGGCATCTTCTTTAAGAAAAAAGGAGAGGAAATTTACATAGATACCACATAATTCACATGTTTTTACAGACCTGATACCCAAAGTTTCTGCATTCAGCAGAAAAAAATATTGAAAATGGACTGACGTGATGTCAAAAATCTTAAAAACTATTCTTTAGATTCGCCAGGTCGGTTTGGACCAGATGTACTGGCATTATTAAAAGTCAAACTTGATCTCGTTCAGCTCCCATTCCCTCTTATAACGTTGAAGA
>NEWO01000114.1:1368473-1380311 GCA_003013225.1 Phalaenopsis aphrodite
TTGCTTTCATAGAAGCTTTGGGTATGAGTTGCTGATTTTCGTCATTTTTTTATTAAAAATCGAAATCCCAATTTGATCAACTTTTAAAAAGTAGATATAGAACCAAGACAACTAGAAAGTGATGCCTAACCCTTAAGTTCAATATCTCGTTGGACTCAAGAGAGCGGCAAAGCAGAATACCTCTGCGCTGTTGGAAACGCACCAACAGAATTCAAGAGAAATCATAAATTAGTAGCAATAGTCACTGCCCCTATCTTTCTTCTTACTCCATAATAGAAACATATTACAAACCTCTCATCCCAACTAGAAATGTAATAGACTATAAAATTATTTTTAGGAAAGCAAATAAACACATAACATAAAAAAAAACATAACAAAAAAAAAAACTTTAATTAACTTCTAAAACGGGAGTCTTTAATTGAGCTTCTTAAAACGCCACTTTTAAAACTTCCTTTTGACGAATTTCAATTTTGAATTTGAAATTAGAACTTATTACCCTTCCTGATTCGTCTCGGTTTCCAAATCCTCTTCCATAATTTCCTCTGAATTTTCATCAATTGTCGGTGCTCCTGAAGAACTTGACTCTGACAAGTTATGTTGACAGTAAGTAGCAAAAAGATGTGGATTTAAATGTTGAAGCTCAGATGCTTGTAACAAAACAGAGTCCGAATTTGGACGATTTTTCCATTGGACTAAGAACTTGAAATATCCTCCCCGGCGAGTCGAAACAAATTGGTGGTCTAGAATGACAACAATCTCATCTCGTGGTATTGTATTTTTTGACATTCGCATGATCGATGATTCGTTTTGAGCTGATAGTGCAGAAAATTCACGGTCATCTCCTTTGAATGCAGTAAGGTCTTCGATGTTAAACACTGGGCCAATGCCGAAGTTGGAGGGTAGCTCAAAAACATAGGCATTAGTTCCTAATTTCTTGTTAACTTTAAAAGGGCCAGCTCGGCGGGCATGAAGCTTGGTAAAACTCCCTGGAGGAAAACGCTCTAGCCTTAACCGAACAAGGACCAGATCCCCGTTGTTAAATTGACGATCCTTACGTTTTGAGTTTGTTGACGTTGCATAGGAATTTGTGTGGAACGTAAGGCGCTGCTTGCATTTTTCGTGAATAGTTTGCATATAATTAGCAAAATCCACTGCAGCCTCACTTGGCCTGGGTGGCAACGATAATGAGTTGATATTTAGTGGAGTGTTGGGTCGAAACCCATAAACCACTTCGAATGGAGCACAACCTGTTGATCTATTAACGAACTTATTGAAGGCAAACTTTGCATGAGGAAGTATCATATACCAGCTGGTAAAGTTATCCGCAATAAGACAGTGTAGTAAGTTCCCTAAACTCCTGTTGGTCACTTCAGTTTGGCCATCAGTTTGGGGGTGAAACGCACTTGAAAACATCAACTTGGTTCCCATTTTTTCCCACAGAGTCTTTCAAAAATAGCTTACCAATTTGACATCTCTATCGGACACTATAGAGGATGGGACACCATGTAAACGGACAACCTACTTCATGAATATTGCTGCAACTTTGGATGCATCAAAGGTTTTGTGGCATGAAATAAAATGGGACATCTTAGAGAAGCGATCTACCACCACCGTGATTGAGTCGTGTTGCCGAAGAGTCTTGGGCAACCCAAGAAAAAAGTCCATACTTATGTGTTTCCATGATTTGTCCAGAATGGGAAGTGGCGTGTAGAGTCCAGGCTGTTGCTTGGTCCCTTTATTGAGTTGGCAAACTCGACACCGGTCAATCATGGTGTTCATATCTCTCCTTAGTTGAGGCCAATATAAATGATCGGCCACAATAACATAAGTTTTATCATACCCGAAATGCTCCGCCAAAACCCCATCATGGAGTTCGGAAATTAGAAACTCTCGCACTGACCCGCTCGGAATGCAGAGGCGGGACTTGAAGAATAAGAATTCCTCCCGTAGCATGTAGTCATTACCCGATGGCCGGTTGTGCTTGAGATCATTCCATACCTTGCTAAAATCTTTGTCATCGGCATACTCGATTTTGAGACTGTCGAATTTTGCAGTATTGATGGTAGATAAATGTAACACATGAGGCCTTTTGCTCAAGGTGTCTGCCACCTTGTTCTCGGCCCCCGACTTATGCTTAATAAAAAATTCAAATTGCTGCAGGTAATCCATCCAACGTGCATGTCTTGCATTCATTTTGCTTTGAGAATTTAAGTGCTTCGAGGAGTCGTGATCGGTATAAAGAATGAATTCCTTATGGATTAAATAAGGTCGTCAGTGCTTCAATGTTTGAATTAATGCATAAAATTTCATATCATAAACTGAGTAACGTCTGCGAGTCTCGTTGAGTTTTTCACTGTAAAAGGCAATGGGATGACCTTCTTGACTCAGAACACCGATTACCACATGCGAAGCATCACACACCACCTCGAAAATTTTAGAGAAATATGACAATTTGAGTACCGGTGCTTGCCCCATTTTTTTTAATTTAAGTGAAAGCTTTTGTTGCCGCGACACCCCACAAAATTTTTTTTTTCTTTCAAGCACTCAGTGATTGGGGCCATTATGGTGCCGAAATTGCGAATAAATCATCGGTAGAAAGTGGCCAGGTCGTGAAGGCTTCTAACTTCAAAGAAATTCTGGGGTGTTGGCCATGCCTGGACAGCGTGTACCTTTACAGGATCAGCCTCAACTCCCCGGTTTGACATGATAAAATCGATGAACTTAGCACTTGTCTTCATAAATGAACACTTCTCCCTATTAATAAAGAGTTGTTTCACCTTCAAGACCTTCAGTACCTGTTCGATGTGGCTCAAATGTTCCTGCACGCTTCGAATGAAAGTTAATATATCATCAAAGTATACTACAACAAATTTACCCAAAAAGGGTTTGAGGATTTGCGTCATGACCCGCATGAATGTGCTAGGAACATTCGTTAATCCGAAAGACATAGCTAACCATTCGAACAACCCATCTTTTGACTTGAAGGCCGTCTTCCATTCATCCCCTGGTCGTATCCAAATTTGGTGATAGCCACTCCAGAAATCTAACTTGGTGAAAATAGAAGAGCCACTTATCGAGTCTAACATGTCATCGAGGCGTGGGATGAGAAATCGGTACTTCACAGTTATTTTGTTGATTGCGCGACTATCTACACACATCTTCCAACTATCATCCTTTTTCAGAGTCAACAAAACTGGAACAACACAGGGACTAAGGCTTTCTCGAATAAACCCTTTATCTAGCAAGTGCTGAATTTGTCGGCTAAGCTCTTCGTTTTCCGTTGGACTCATCCGATAGTGTGGGATGTTGGGCAAAGTTGAATCGGGGATCAAGTCAATAGCATGTTGGACTTCCTTAAGGGGAGGGAGTTGATTCGGCGTTTCATCTGACATGATATCCTGGAATCCTTCCAGCAATGTTGAGACATCCGGTGGAACGTGGTCGTCCCCTTGCGTCGCTCACGTGTGACTATCATAAGCATCATCTGGTGGTCATGCATCGCGTGAGTGAATGGGTGCATTGCCAAAACTGGGCATGCTTCCGCCTTTGCCTCAAATTCCGTAACCTGTAAGGGATCCAAAACAAACTTTTTACATTTAAAATCAAAGGAGTAAGCGCTGGCGTACCCGTCATAAATAACTTTCTAATCGAAGAGCCAGGGTCGCCCTAATAACAGGTGGCAAACAGTCATAGGAATTACATCGCACCATGCTTCATCTGCGAATGTTTTCCCCAGCGAGAAGTTAATCAAACAATGTCGCTTCACAAAGACGAAATTAGTTTCATTAACCCAACTAATACGATAGGGAGCGGGGTGCTTTTCTGTCTTTAATTTCAGCCGTTCCACGGCGGTTTCAGAAATCACATTCATGGCACTCCTATTGTTAATAATTACATTTAACGCCCGACCGTTATGCTCCAGTCGTGTTTGAAAATATTGGTGTGCTGCCAGTCAGGGTTGGTCTGGAGTTATTTTTTTTATCCCATCAATACTCTCTTGATTACGCAGCTGGGTAGCTCTGACACGCTCAAATGTTCTTCACTGTGAATATCCTCATCGGGATGCTCCTCCTCCGTGTCTTCGCCCACCTCAACCCCCAGTAGCTCCTTCTCGCAGATAAAGGCTAATTTATTGTCTTTTGTCGGACACACGATGACATAATGTTCGAAGCCTTTACACTTATAACACTGGGGTTATTCGGTGGTAACCTTTGTTTTTCCCTTTAACTCTCCACTTTCCCCGACTCTGAAGTAATCTTTCAGAGCTGATGCTCTTTGGGAATGAGTTGGAGTAACACGTTCTTGTCTCACGTTTTTCGTTGTCACTTTCCTCATCACCGTAGAACCTGTTTGTTTCTCAATACGGAGAGCAAACTGGTATGCCTCCTCGACGTTGATTAATCGAGCAGTCCACATCTCTCTACGTAGCTCACTCTGCAAGCCGGTGTGGTATCGAGCCAAAGTTTGTTGTTCGGTTTCAACGATTTTGCTGCAGACAGTCAACTCGTGGAACCAGTCCGTGAATTGATCCACACTCATCGGCCCTTGCCTGAGCTGCAACATTTCCTCGAACATCATTTGCTCGTAATCGATGGGCAAATATTTTTCCTTGAGCCTCTCCATCATTTCTTCCCAATTGGAGACCGCTAGACGCCGCGTATGTCGTAACTATTCTTCCACACTTCCCCACCATGCTCGTGCATGCCCCTTCAATTTCATCCGGGTGTACCGAACCCTCCTATCCTCTGAGACGGAAAACCAATAGAAATAATTCTCGATTGCTGTTAACCAATCCTCGAACGCGTTGGGTTCCAACTTCCCGTAAAAATCTGGCACATCAATCTTCATTCTCTTGGTGAGTTCGTCTAGAGGTTGATAATCTAGACTACGTTCGACTTGTCCTCGGCGGAAACTCCGCCCGTGGCGCCGACCTCGCGATTCGCGGTTCTCCAGCTCCTGAGATTCATCATCGTCCTCTACGTCCTCCGCGTGTCCATCGTTGTTGTCCCTTTTTCTCCCACGAGTTGTTTCTTGTCCTCATTGATTACTAGGGCCATACTCCGTTTGCGCATAGCGTTCCTCCATAACATCAAGCCGATGAGTGAGTTGCTCTAAAGCGGTGGTGAGTTGGTGGATTTGGTGATGAAGCTGGGGTTGATCTGTGTGATGATTGATGGGGTTTTGGTCATTTGGGTGCGAGTTGTTCGCCATGGCATATGAGCTACCACTGCGAGTTACAGGCATGAGATGAAGACTTTGTATTGAGGGAACTTCGGTCGGTCGTCTATGATACCAAATTGATGCCTAGCCCTTAAGTTAAATATTTCGTTGGACTCAAGAGAGGGGCAAAGCAGAATCCCTCTACGCTGTTGGAAACTCACCAACAGAATTCAAGAGAAATCATGAATTAATAGCAATAGTCAATACCCCCATTTTTCTTCTTACTCCATAATAGAAACATATTACAAACCTCCCATCCCAACTGGGAAAGTAATAACTATAAAATTACTTTTAGAAAAACAAATAAACACATAACATAAAGGAAAACATAACCGAAAAAAAACTTTAATTAAATTCTAAAGTGGAAGCCTTTAATTGAGCTTCTTAAAACACCACTTTTAAAACTTCCTTTTGCCGAATTTGAATTTTGAATTTGAAATTAGGATTTATTGTCCTTCTTGATTCGTCTCGGTTTCCAAATTCTCATCCATAATTTCCTCTGGATTTGCATCAGAAAGACATGACATTTCAAATGAAAATTAAAAATAGACTTTGCCAATTAGGTAAAGCATACAATCAGCTCACTTGCACTCGTGCAGAATATAAAAAAGAAAAGGGGCATTTACATACATACCACACAATTTTCATGCATTAATTTGTCCAACGCCTAAACATTCATATTTAGATGCCTACCACTCAGATCTTTAACATCTCATAAAAAATATAGCCAACATAATCTTTTTAAGAGTGAAATACACTTTTGCATGCGTAAATTTATGACACCAAGATATTACAGCGTAAATATCAAACTTTGGATGTTACATATGTATATACATAAGAATGGGGTGGTATTTATGTAAACTTTGGATGTTACATATGTATATACATATTTAAAACTCCCATCCCAACTTTGGTCTTTAACATGGGGTCAATCTTGTGATCCACATTCGTCAAAAGCCAGAGGTCTTCATGTTATAACTTTCTAGGAAAGCTAATTGGCAGCAATTAGTTATCTTATTGNAGCTTAAAATAATTATAAATAACCACCACGTTTTAGGTGAATTTGTGGGAAGCACAAAGATTCACATGACCTCGTGCATTTTGTATTTGTAACTAACGTTTTGCTTATGTATAATTGATCTTGTGCCTTATATCTCGAGAAAAGTGTCAAAATGGTCCCCTGACATATTGTTACGAGACATTTTAGTCTCAAAGTTTATTAAAGTGCCAGACTTAGCACCCACTCTTTTAAAGCAGGCTAAATAACCAAACCCCCAGTCTGAGGACTAATCTGACATTTTTATAGGCTTTGGGATAAAATGACCCCATATAAGTTGTCAGGGCACCATTTAGGCCCTTTACTTCTCATACATGTCTGTGTTTGTGTTTGTGTGAGAATGCAGATATTCACACTAAATACAAATCACAACACAAACAATGATTGATGCTTTTGTATACTTTAACCCATTATCCTAAATTGGGGCATTTACATACATGCCACAAAATTCTTATGTATTTACAGGTCTAACATCTAAACTTCCATCTTTACATATATAACGCTCAATTCTTCAATATTTTATCCTAAACTTCCATATTTACATGCAGAACACTCAAATCCTTGATATTTCATTAAAAATTACTACTAATAATTTTTTAAAAGTGAAAAAAAGTTGTTCATGCATAAATTCATGCACCAAAATGTCATATATGTAAATACCAAATATTAGGTGTTAGATATATAAATACATAGGAATTGTGTGGTATGTATGTAAACTTTCCCAAACAAATTAGCTCAATTCTTATTGATGTTGGGGTTTCCTCTGTTCACTTCAGTTAGTAACACTTGTTCCAACATCCTGGAATCAATATGCAGGTGAGGGTGGCGAGATTACCACAGCCCATATGCTTCTGGGTATATGGTCAGAGAAGGAGTCAGCAGGCCACAAAATACTTGCTTCCCTAGGCTTTGATGATGCCAAAGCCAGCGAGCTTGCAAAATATGTATGTCTCCATCCTTATAATTTGATATTTCCCTCATGATCTAAAAATTTAGGAAGATTTACGTACATACCACTTAACTTCCATGTATTTACATATATAACACCTAAACTTCAACTTTTACATACGTAAAAAATAGTTTATTTTTGATGTGATATGAAAGATTTGGTGGTATAAATGTAAGAAGAAAAGCTTGGGTGTTAGATATGTAAATACATAGGAATTGTGTGGTATGTCTGTGCAAATGCCCCACTTTCTTGAATTAATGCAGATTTTGTTGCTTTCAGGCAAACGATGAGGTTAGCTTGAGCTACAGGTAGCAAGAAAGATTTGTTCTGTATTTATTTGTTGTATCGTTAAAGTTGATGTTTTTGAACTTTATTCATTGTTCTTTTCATTTGCTACAAATTTTCCTTCCTTTCTGTATGATGGTGCATGATTTTAATTGCTATTCTGTATTGTTGTTCGTTTAAAAAATGTCGAGTATATATTTCTTATAGTATTGGTTTCTGATGATGAATTGATACCATGTTCAGGTATTTCAGCGAATTTGGAATTATTTTTTGTTTATGAAATATCTTTATTTAGATGCATTTATTATTTTTATTTTTAAAAGAAATCCATTCGTTTCAAATTATCATATGTTCTCTAAAGTTTAAATAACATTAATAACCTATTTATTGAATTATAAATCATCTAGGAGTTTCTTTATAGTCATGTATGTTTTCAGGATTTTGATCTTATTTATGAAATGATGCTGTTGAAATCTATATAGAAGAAGATTTGATAATTCTAAAAAAATTAGTTTGAGTGTATGAAACTTGGGTTCATTTGGAGCAGCTTGTGCGTTTCAGGATAAAAAACTTATCCTGAAATTCAGCCCGCGGGCTGCGGGGTTTGACCCACTGCCTGTGTTTAGTGTAAAAATGGAATCACGTTTTCGGATGAGCAGACAAAACACGCGATCCAATGGTATCGTGACATTTACAAAAATGCCCCCTCACTTGTAAGCTGTCCCAAATGGGCCCCTTGTCTTTAAATTTAAGATAGCGTTGTTGTTTATATTCTAGAATATGAAAATGGTTTATAAATTGAGCTTAATTAATTTGATTTGAGCTCACCTATTTGAAATCTGAATGAAAATAAGATAAATTTTTAGTTATTTGAGTCAAACTAAATTTTACTAAAATAATAATTAGATCTATATTTCAGGTTAAATCCAATAATTACAAACTAATGAAACTCTTGATTGATTAGAGTTAATCTAAAGATTACAAAAACTCATCCAGACAAAAAAGAGACTAAGAATATTCAGACTAAAAAAATTGGGAGATTTACATACATACCACCCCAATCATATCAATTTCACATATCCACATCTAAAAATTCATATTTACATTTCTAACACCCAAAACTTTAATCATGGAGATTTACCTTACCTCAGGGAGACCCAATGAATGATGAGGTTTTTTGATGGAATTAAGATAGTTAGCTTGATCACATGAAATGACGTGCCAACGCACAATTAATAAACATTGCAAAGGACAGTTCCCCTAGTTAGAAAAATAGAATGGTAGCATTGAAAATGTTTCAAATGCTGCACAAGTCAGGCATTAAGCCTGATCTCTTCATCTTGCCGAATGCTCAAGCATCTGTTCGAGACAATTTTTTGCATGCTTTACGTTTCAAACCTTCATCATAATTATATTTGGGCAACTACTTTCCGCAAAAAACATCGAGTTCAGCCATTCATCACAGCAAGGGATTGGCTGTAGCTTTTGTGTTGCTTAAGTCATGTGTAGGGATGGATTGTCCTAGTGCTATGTAGTTCACTATTACTTCCTCGATTCTAACCAAAAGAGTTCGAATAAGTAAAAGGCTTCATAGATTCAGTGATAGATGTTGTGGGGCTTTTGGTCACTGGTTAAGACTTGATGGACGATTGTTTCTTTTCTTAGGTGCAAAATGATTTCTAGGTTCTGATTTTCAGACTCTTTTCCTACCCTTATTGGCCAAGTTATGCAAGGCAGCTCCATCTAATTGCTGATTGTTTTATTATAGAGGGAGTGAACTGCACATTTTCATTCATATTGAAATTAGTAGATTGCTTTCATAGAAGCTTTGGGTATGAGTTGCTGATTTTCGTCATTTTTTTATTAAAAATCGAAATCCCAATTTGATCAACTTTTAAAAAGTAGACATAGAACCAAGACAACTAGAAAGACATGGCATTTTAAATGAAAATTAAAAGTAGACTTTGCCAATCAGGTAAAGCATACAATCTGCTCACTTGCACTCGTGCAGAATATAAAAAGAAAATGGGCATTTACATACATACCACACAATTTTCATGCATTAATTTATCCAACGCCTAAACATTCATATTTAGATGCCTACCACTCAGATCTTTAACATCTCATAAAAAATATAGCCAATATTATCTTTTTAAGAGTGAAATACAATTTTGCATGCGTAAATTTATGACACCAAGGTATTACAGTGTAAATATCAAACTTTGGATGTTACATATGTATATACATAAGAATGGGGTGGTATTTATGTAAATTTCCCAAAATAAAAAAAGTCACGCAGAATAACATCACAGATTAATTCTCCAGCTGCCAACCCAACAATAGCATGTCTTGAAAGGATGACGCTGCTACAACGAAGGTTTTTATACCTAAGAATACTGATGAACAAAATATACTAAAACAAGCAAAAACTGCAGTTGAAAGCAACTTTTTGCAACTGCCAAAACACAACATCTCTTGGAAGTCCACGGTCTCATGCATAATTAAAAGCTGATTTCCACATCCTTGAGTTTCTCGTCTAATTTACATTTAACAAAAAAAAAAAAAAATCCAATACAAACATCAAAGAGTGTATTATTGGTATTTTCAAATTTTATCGTCGACGCTTTTATTGCAGCCAGACAATTTCATAAATCAACCTATCATGAGACAATCCGCCTTGTTCTCAAATTGGCAGCCAACAATACCACAACGAAGTACCACACATTCCAAACCTCTGAATATGTTTCATGTTAATAGGCTTCAATAGTTTTGCTTTTGTAGTACATAATAGCATTAGAAACCAAATTTATACCCAAAGCTGAATCTTGTAGAACTATGTAAGGCTTATATGATAGCAATTTTAACAGCTTCCCAAATTTTGTATTAGTTGGAGCTTCAAAAAGGGCAAGACTGCACGTTTAATCTGACATTCTTTATAGCTTACATGTGTTGACCTCATTTTTAGTGAGGTCTTAGTCTCCTACTCTTAGAACCTAGGATCTAGCTTTAGGAGTTCTTATTGACCATCCTAACGGACTAGCAATGGAGCCCACCTCCTGTAGAACTTCAAGCCACTTCTTGACTCATTTTTGTGAAGAACTCGCATGAGTGGTTCCAAGCACTCAACTTTTAGTTGCAAGAGCTAATGACCAACATGTAGAGGGCCCGAAATTGAGTTCCTATAGGATCAAATAGCCTTAGGTGAACCCTTTGTGACTCGATTACTCGCGAACGCCGAAATTCCGCGCACGCATCGCACTCCACACAATTTTGGCTTAAATTGACTCGTCCACCGGCGAACTCGTCCGGACGACCCCGGATGACGAAACGGACTGCGCTGACGCGTCCAGGACGTCGACTTTAGCTAGGAAAGACACTCATATTGTTGTGGTTTCACACTCGCGCGAACTGCACGAAAATCGATGCACATTTCTTTTAATTAGCGGTGCGCGGGCCCAGACTCCGCCCAGGTCCGACCCGGGTTCGATTCAGGCTCGATATGGATTAAGCACGGGCTAATTACTTCAGCTCAGAAATTTCAAATTTCAAAACTTTAAATTTCAATTATATCATTTAAGACCCCCATTAGAATTTTTCAATTAAATTGCTGCTGCTATGGAAACAAATTAATTCCCCGTCAATCCTCAGGTAACGGCTCTTTCTTGAGCCCGCTCCTTTCATTTATTCGATCCCGCTCTCCCTCTGCGCTGGACAGACCCCCGCTCGCCTTCTACCCCTCTCGGCACTGCGCCCTTCCTTCTCTTGCCCAATTCCTTTCTTCGGCACTAGAGTCCCCCGCTCGACTCCTGATCTCCCGCAGTGAAGCGACAGACCCCGCCTCCTCTCTTCCCCGGCTTCACTTTCCCTGCTCGACTTCGCCTCCCCCTCGCGCGATCTCCTCCTTCTCGCGCCGAAGACCCTCACTCGCCTCACCTGCTCCTCTCTGCGACTCGATCGCAGCTCCCGATCGGAGCATCTGTTGCCCGCTCGACTCCCTCGTCTCCCCTCTGCACCAGGAGCCCTCTGCGAACCAAAGGAGCCCTCTGTGAACCGAAGGAGCCCCTGTTCGACTCCCTGTTCTTCCACGACCCGAAGTTGCGAGTCGTCCCACCTTTAGATTTGCTCCTCTCTCGGCATTCCAGGTGGAGAAGTCCTTGCAGGGCACATGAAAGGCTGAAAATTTCGGAGACTTGGAGAAGAAGAGAAATATGCAATTTTGAATATTTGATGCTTCTTAATACATTTGCTGCGAGATCCTACAATAATTTGACCCAGTATCCCATTTTCTCCGTGGGTATTGGCTGATTATTCATCTGAGAAGCTTGAT
>NEWO01000114.1:1380346-1436013 GCA_003013225.1 Phalaenopsis aphrodite
TAATAAAATGGTATTATCCCTTTAGATAGTGCGGTTTTTCCACTAGACATTAGACAAAGGATATAAATCCTCTTCATAACTTTACAAGGCTACAGCACAATGAAGTAACACCCGTTGCAAATTTTTTTGTCATATGTATTACATCTATTTTTCATCTCAACATAGTTTTTTTCATTATTGCAATAAAATAGCACTTATAGTTCAAATGAATGTATATTTCCTTCCATATACTACAAACCACCTTAAAAAAACAGGAAAAGAAATGAAAATTTACATATATATCATAAAATTCTTAAGTTATTTACATTTATAACACTTTGGTGCTAAAATTTATGCATTAAAATGTGTATTTCTTCTTTAAAATGTTAGTAATGTTGGGTATTTTTTATGTAATGTTAAGGATTTGAATGTTTTGTATGTAAACATGAAAATTTAGATGTTAGATATGTACATAGATAAGAATTGTGTGGCATCAAAGCCAGTAAACCAGAATTTTTACAGATGTATGTGCGTGTGAATAAAATATCAAAATTTAAAGATAGATTGTTACGAAAATTAATTTAATTAGATTAAAACGCATAATAAGTCACTCTAAATAATAGATTTCTTTAAAGTTCAATCAAGAGGGTGAAAGGGACAATTTGCTCTAATACAAGACGAGGACCTGTCTCTAATGTTTGAGCTAAAAGAGCTACCTTATCCGGCTAGAAAGAAAATAAATCAAAGTTCTGCATATTGAAAAAAATGTAAATCCATGTATTGAAGTATTCATCAAATAATCAATCCAATCCAATTTGCAATGGTATGATTGGCTTTATGATACAAATGCTAGTAACAGCCTAAATCAAGGTAGCACCTCCTTAAGGGTAATAGCATCCTGACAATTTCTAGTAGGGCACATTTGGCTCTCTTCGAATTAGAAAACATGGAAAGTTGTGAAATTCATGGGTCATCATTTGGTTGGTTGTAGGAAAAATCAAAATTGATTTTAAGCTCTACAAACCTCATTCTCCTCAAATGTAATAATTCAAGAATAAAATGCGTGCAAATAAAATAATAATAGTCTAAAATTATGTTTATGATCTACAATAAATAAAAAATGTCCAAAGATATATCAGATGAATGCTGGAAATCCACCATTCAGAACTCATGAGGGCTAGCAGGTATTGTTGGAGGCCAATGCTTTCTAAACGATTTAATAAGCATATCCCAATGCATTATTAAGAGCTTTATAATCTAATGTTACCAAATATCATGATCAGTTGTAATCTGCGAGAGAGAGAATAAAATAGCCAAAAAATGGGTAATCGGTCTGGAAATAGCCCATTTAATTGCTAATAAGTTGGAAGTTCCATACAGAATTGACTTGCCTTTATATTGAGAATTCTACTAAAGTTTAGATCCAAAAGATCTGATAAACCTATTTGTCCTTTAACCTCATTGTGAGAGAGTCTCCGAAGGATTAGTGTGAATGAATAACATAGTCACATATGTATTGCTAATTATCAATATCTGGTGGTAATTAAGGGCGGCACAGTGAGCCTTTTTAAAGTAATTTTCTAGACATATACAGTGAAAGAGTACATTAATTTGCCAGATTTCAAAAACTTAAGATTTTTATTGCATGTATATATAGAAGGTGCCGGTTCATGCATTCAAACCAATAAATTACTTCCTGAAATAATGCTAAGCATGCACTTTGGACGGTGATAAGACAGAAAAAAGTTTCACAAGGCTTGGGCAGAAAAATAATAAAAATAGATTTGCGTCTTCCTGCACATTCATAAAACAAATTCTTAAGAAATGTTTGCCCGGGATCAATTCTAAAGGCTTCGCATTCAAGCCAAACTGAGCAAACAATATAGATGACAATTAAAAAAAAAACAAAACTAGTTATAAAGCTTCCTTAACACAGTTAATATTGATTGGGTTTGAGATATATCTAACCAGTCAAGATTAGCAATCCAAATGATTAAGGTAATATCAATTGATTGAATTAAAACTCAGATCAAACTTTGCTTAATATGAATAAAAAATAATCTATCTTCATATCTTACAGCAGGAATTAAGTCAATCCCGAGAATTCATAGCAGGGATAATTCTAATCCATGGAGAGAGAGGGTGCCTTGTAGTAAAGAAGATAGCGCACTTTAGTACGACAAAAATATTAGCCAATCAGGCAAAAAAAAAAAAAAAACGTGATGTTTGATAGAATGAACCCTTAACCCTTGCCTAATCCCGAATTAATATAAAAATAAAAGGGCATTGGACAACTAAATTGCTCATTAAGCAGAAAAAACCACAAGTTGGATGATAAACAATACTTTCAGTACTCGTCAAACATCAGAGCAGCCAAAGTCCTCAACGATGATTAAAAAAAAAACATTAGAAAATAATACTCAAAAGAAGTATCAGGACAAAAATGGTATCGGGTGCCCCTAATATAAAGGTGAGGAGGTATTAACTATGGCATGTGGCGTTAATTGTGTAAACTCTGTGATTGATTATTTTTTTTTACAGTCCAGAAATAATGAAGGTATGTACAACAATTTTGGAGCCAATGAAATAATTTGAAGTCATTCATACAAAATATATAGACACAAAATTACAAAACTCTTAAACATCTTTTATGTTTTTTTGAAACACATGCTTAATGTTACTTGTTGCAAAATGAAGTCAATCCCAATCACATTTGTCCCAAGAGCTCCTGACATTTTTTTTTTCCAAATACCAAGTTTAATCAATACTAGCACTAGCTCTCATAAAAAAAAAAGTTGGATATAGACCCCACAAAAGCCAAACAAGTTCATAATCGGAAGAATAAAATTCACAAACAAAATAAACAAATAATTCTATATTTTAAAACTGGGCTAGCTTCCAAACACCTGTATTATGCTATAAAAACAATGCAAGAAACATGAGACAAGAAACAAACTTAAAACAAAAATAGAAAAGCAGTAGAAATATGACCATTTCATTGCATTAACCAAAAACAATTTACTTGGAAGACCTAAAACACTGATAAGCATCATCTACCCAAATCTCGAAAATATTATGTTAATAGAGACAAATTTATGCTCATTTATCACAGTGTTATCTAGTTTGATACTATAAGACAGCCAAAGATATCATACAACTTAAATCGTTGTTCTGAAGAATTCCGTAGTCCCAATATAACCACAATACAAGTAAAAGTACAGACACGTGAAAAAACATAAAAAAAAGCAAAAAAATGTTGCTTATCAAGGCTTAAGAGCAAAAGCCAGATATATCAAATATTCAATTCAACAGAACATAGCTACTCAACAAGAACAATTTGAACCAACAACGGCATTAAGCTTACAAAGAAAGTTCAGCGTAATTCAAGTATAGCTTAGAGCTTACTCCAGCTAAATGAATGAAGGGAAGGTAGACTTGAAAAGGAGAAATTTTTTAAAAAAACTTTGACATTACCAAGGACAATGGGATCAGCAACTAAGGTTGCTGCTGCGCGTCCATATATCCGGCATCTACGAGAACTTTCTCCCTCTTGGCAAGCTCAATGTCATTATTCACCATCATCTTCACAAGCTCCTTGAACCCAACTTTAGGTTTCCAGCCCAGCACCCTCCTTGCCTTTGTTGAATCACCTCTCAAGCTGTCAACCTCTGCAGGTCTGAAGTACCTTTTATCGATCACCACATGATCCCTCCAATCCAACTCCACATGTCCGAATGCCTCCTCGAGAAACTCCTCCACAGAATGCGAATCCTCAGTTGCCACCACATAATCCCCAGGCTCGTCCTGCTGCAACATCATCCACATTGCCTCAACATAATCACCTGCGAAGCCCCAGTCCCTGGCTGCAGATAGGTTTCCAAGGAATAGCTTGGTCTGCAAACCGACCTTGATACGGCCGACAGCACGAGTGATCTTTCTGGTGACGAAATTCTCCCCACGGCGTGGGCTCTCGTGATTAAAGAGTATGCCGTTGCAAGCGAAGAGGCCGTAGGCCTCGCGGTAGTTGACAGTGTACCAATGCGCAGCGCACTTGGCGGCCGCGTAGGGCGATCGAGGGTGGAAAGGGGAGGTCTCAGATTGAGGCGGTGGCGTGGATCCGAACATCTCCGAGGACCCGGCCTGGTAATAGCGGATCCTCTTCTTGGAGGATGATCGGACGGCTTCGAGAAGGCGTAAGGTGCCGGTGGCGACGACATCAGCGGTATAATCGGGGATCTCAAATGACACGGCGACGTGGGATTGAGCGGCGAGGTTGTAAACCTCGTCGGGGAGGAGGGTATCAACCCATCGGCGCAGAGAAGAAGCGTCGGAGAGATCGGCATAATGGAGCTTCATGCGGGCTTTGTGGGAGTTGTGGGGATCGACATAGAGATGATCGAGGCGAGCGGTGTTGAAGTTGGAGGATCTGCGGATGAGGCCGTGGACTTCATAACCCTTGCCCAGGAGGAACTCCGTGAGGTAGGACCCGTCTTGTCCAGTGATTCCGGTGATCAGCGCCACCTTACGCTGTGGGGAGAGGGTCGGCGGGATCTTGGCTGCAGCCGCTAATGTCCCGTTTGTAGGCGTAGATCCGTCGACACCATGATTGGATTCGGTGGAGGAGGCCATGAAGGTGGTTCTCGATCTGCCGGATCCGGAAGGAGAAGAAAGCACGCGCAGTGGCCAGCAAAAATTTTTCTGTTCCGATTATCGAAAATAAACCAAAAATAATAACATCAAAATAACTCATTAATAACCTACCTTATAAGTAGAGTTACCTCAGGAGTCTGGACAGAAAATACGCTCGGTAACTAGGGAGAAATCAAGATCGTGATCTATTGTTTTTCGGATAAATTATTTAAAAACAGTTTTCACTTGGAGAGATTTTGAGACTTCAATGAGCCAAACAGAACACATTTTTGTACTGTCTCAAAAAGGTCTAATTTTTCTGTGCGGACTCCTGATTTAGTTCTACATGCCGCGGATGTTATTCATGAGTTATTTTCATATTATTTCTAGGTTATTTTGAATAATCCTGAAATAACCCGGAAATAACCCGCGGTCTTTATTTTTGGGTTATTTCTGTGTTATTTTGAGATTATTAAAAATAAAACAGAAATAACATGAAAATAACTCTGGAATAACATCCGTCGCACGTAGAGCTACGTCAGGAGCCCAGGCAAAAAATGCACTCCTCAAAAAGTGAGCGATTATTGTACGAGGACACACATACATGCAGAGTTTAGTGAGAACTTGTCACGTGGTAAGTGAGCACACTATAATACACTAATTGAGTAAATTTTTTAGAGGACTGGGCTCGCTTGTCATATGGCACACTTTCACTTGATTCCAAACACAAATTTTTCCGCATGAACACATTCAACTTTAAAATTTTTATAATCATTACATCGATGTTTGATAGCTCAATTTCATTTTATTGGAGAGATTTTGGTATCTCTTCCATTTAAGTAACTGATAGCACAATCAACATTCTTAACCTATTCTGATTTTTCATATATATATATATATATATATATATATGCCTAACACTAATATCATTTGATACAGCTCAAACTCTAAACCTTCCAAAATATTGTCTATTGAGGCCTAACGACCTCACTATTTTGTCCCTTTAGCATAACTTCACAAGGAAAAGTCCATCCTAAGAGTACTCTCGCATGAGCATGCTTAACTTTGGGTTTCAAAATTATTATGTATGAATCCCTCTTGTGCAATGGTGGAACACTAGCCAGATGGTGGAAAAGAAAAGTGCCCCAAAGGACTATTTTGGCACTTTACCCCTATAATTAACCACTCATGAAATAACTTCTTTTTTTATAAACTAAACTATTTGAAATTTTGTTAGATTTAAGATTACAAAATGTGAGATCATTTCTAAAGCATAACTACAAATTATAAGCAATTTTCTAATCCTTCAATTTCATCAACCGACTACTTGTTATGGATCAATAAAAAATTCAACACCTATTAAATAAGATTGATGTTTACAATGTTGAGCCAAACCGCTGAAGGGCAAACTCCACCTCAACACCATTAGTCCATGGTTAAAATAAACTATGCTTTTCTTACTGGTCTAAACTATAAGTCATATTTCAATAAAATTTCACCTAGGCCAATTGATGATTTTTTATTTTATTTTTATTTTTAAGAGACATTTACAACAAAAACAACAACAACAACAAGCCTTTATCCCGCTATGTGGGGTCAACAACATGAATCCTTTTTCTCTATTGCATTGTATTGAGTGTCAAATTATCGTTTAATTTTAATAAATTAAGATCATTTTTATACAATAAGCTCAAGTTTTTCTTAATATAAGTTGTATCTAAAACATCTACAACTCTCCTAAAGGGATCATCAGATGATCGATGTTTAATGTGACCAAATCAGCTAAGACGGCTCTCTCTAATTTTGTCTGCCCCTGGAGCAACACCAAGTCTATCACAGATATATTCATTTCGCACTTTGTCTCCAAATGTAAAGCCACTCATCTACCTAAGCATTCACATCTCGACAGCATTTAACTTAATTTTATACTTCTCTTTTAAAGGCCAACATTCTTGGCCATACAACATTGCATGTCTCATTATCATTGCATGTCTCATTATCATCTTATAAATTTTCCTTTCCGTCTAAGTGATACTTTTCTATCAAAACATAGGCTCGAAGCATTCCTCCACCTCAACCAACCAGCTTGAATTCTACTAATAACATCCCTATCTATATCACTGTCACTTTGAACGATAGAGTTGAGATATCGAAAGTGTTCACACCTTGATCACCCATAGTTACAACTCTATCATTATAGCTACTATTGCTAAAATTACATTTCATGTATTCAATTTTAGTTCTACTCAAACAAAGGCAATTAGACTCCAAAGTAGACCTCCATAATTCAAGTTTTTTTGTGAACTTTTTTTCTAGTCTTATCCACAAGAGCATATCATCAGCAAAAAAACATACACCAAGGTACATCCTCATGTAAATGTCCAGTAAGAGCTAACTAAAGCAAAAGATATGGTTTTAAAGCCGAAACCTGATAATCCAACTGAAATAGGAAAATATTGGTCAATCCTCCTTCTGCTCGAACACAAGTAACAACCATGGTATTCATATATTTAATGACTTGAATATAAGTCATATCAACACATTTATTCTCTAACACTCTCCAAAGGATATCTCTTCGAATCTTATCGTAAGTTTTTTCTAAATCAATAAAAATCTTATGTAGATGCTTCTCGTCCTCTCTGTACTTCTTCATAAAAAATGTATATCTTCTATAATAGACCTGCCTGACATAAATCCAAACTGATTATGAGAAATCTTTGTAATAGGTCTTAACCTATGCCCAATTACCCTCTCTCATAATTTTAAAGTATGACACATCAACTTAATTCCTTTATAATTTGCACATTTTTTGTGCATCCACTTTATTATTAAAAATGGGGACCAAAATATTCTTCCTCACTCCTCACACATCTTTTAAGTTTTTAGAATAATATTAAAAGGTTTAGTTATCCAAGAAACTCACAATTCTCCTACATATTTCCGTACTTCAATTAATATATTATCAACTCATAAAGATTTTCCACCCTTGACTTTCTTTAAAGCATCAACTTCTTTTTTACTAATGTGACGATTAAAATGAAATATTTTATTATTATTAACAATATTAAGATCACTAAGGTTAATTGTATTTTCAAAAACTTTATTGAAAAATTTATTAAAATAACTCAACTATATACATTGAATAACTTTTTCTAAGACAAACACTTTTTTATTTTCGTCTCTAATACATTTTATTTAAGTTAAATCTTTAATATTTTTTTCTCTTTCTTTGTCTAGTTTATATATATATATATATATAGTATCTAATCTATTATAAAGATCACCAAAAATAAATTTTTTAGTGTCGCATATTTTTCTCTTAAACACCCTATGAGTCATTTTATATTTTTCTCAATTCTCTAAACCTTTACATTTAAACCAATTTTAATAACATAATTTTCTATATTTTATCTTTTCTTGCAAATTATAATTTCACCATCAACTATTATTTTTTATATAAACTCTTATTTTTTTTATTTTTCGTATTTTTTGCCACATATTTAATAGTGTGCTACTTTATCCCACATATAATTTACTTCTTCATAAACATCTCAAATCTTGAAAACTTGAAGTTTACTCATAAAAATAATTTTATTTTTATATTTTAGATGCCTCCATCTAATTTAATGAAGCTTTATAAAAAAAATTATGAGAAATTTGAGCGAATTTAATCTCAAAGCGTGCACACTACACGTATAAAGCTTTGAACACAATCTCTAATTTGAAAACCTAAACACTAAACAAACAAACTAAAAGTGACTTACAAGTAAAATTTAAATTAAAAAAAAAAACACAAGAAAAAATAAATACTTAGTTTTATGCAACCAACTAAAAATGAAAATGAAAAACTAAAAAAGCATGATAAACATACCCATGTGTCCTATTGAGTGTCATTTTTTTTATTTAAATATAATAAATTAAAATATTTTTTATACAACATGCCCTAGTCTTTTTATGTCCATCTTTACTCATTCTTAACAAAAGCCAAATCAAAAAGATCTACTCTTCTAACCGGGTCATCAGATAGTTGACGTTTAATATGACCAAACCATCTAATGCAAATCTCTCTAATCTTGTTTGCCACCGGAGGTACTCCAACCTTTTCAATATTTAAAAAAACTAAAAATAAAATAAAATAAAAAGAAAAACAGAGCGATTGAAATTAATCAAAACCAATAAAAACAATTAGAACACCAATCCAACAACTGCAAATTGCAGGCTCCACCCAGGAAGAGAAAATTCAGGTAAAAGCCTTTCAATCTTCATGCAAAAAAGGTTGGTAAGGAGCAGAACTGACATTATTTATACAGGAAGGCACAGAATTGACAAGTAAAGAAATGCATTCCATGAGAAACAGAGGCGTCAAAATTTCTCTCTTGTCAGCTTTAATGGCTTCTCTTTTGAAAGTGGCTGGTCACTGCTGGAAGCTGTGAGCAAGTGATGATCCAGTTGCTCGTCATCACTCACTTCCAAGGTTGAAGCATATGAACCCGTTCCATCTTCTAGCATTTAATATATTCCATCAAAGGAAAGATTGTGTTAGATCCTAGAAAAAAATTTGCTTGCAGCAACTGGAGTATTTTTTTGATTCAAAATTATAATGAAATTTCAAAATAGAAAGACCAGTGCGAAGTGGGATTCCTAAAAAAGAATTCGTAACGCGAAAAGTTTAAAAATGCTGGTTTTCATGGATCTTCCTTCGTTAAACTTAGCCTCGTGTACCAGCAAGAAAGGATGGCATAGATACAGCAAAAACACCAAGCAATCAGGTTTGTGCTAGTGGTGTAAAAGAGCCGAGCTTGAACGAGCTGAGAATCTGTTCTTGTCGCATCTCTTACTTTTTAAGCGACAGAGTAGATTCTTATTGACTTGAGGTTTCAGTGAATCTGGCTAAAACTAACAAAAATAAGCAGTAAACACCAGCTTACCTGAGAATGCTGGGTAATCCGTTAAATGCCTGACAGTTGTGACATTAATGTTTTCTGGAAGAATGCAATTGCACAAAGAGCCTGAAAATTTCAAAAGCAGACGAATTAAGAAAATCGAAAATTGCAGGCGCTGAGAAACTCTATTGAATATATTTTACCAATTCTGGCGAGCCGATTCACCCATCCTGGAACAGGCTTTCCAGTCAGGTGCATACAGACGTCATTAGTGAAATGATTGCAGTTTTTCGCTATCAAATTGTACGTGTTACCGTGATACTTTCGGGAAAGTTGTTCGATGAATGATCGGAACTCATCTGGAGGCATGTCAGTGGTGCCCAACCACACAGTACGTCTGTACATAAAGCCAGGACAGCCTCTGGGTTCTACCTCAAACACTCCACTTGTTGGGTAGTCATGGGCTCCAAAGCCATATTCCATGCCATGAACTGACTTGTTATGTAAAATAGAACTATAAATTATTGATTGAAAAGAAAAAATTACAAAGTTATGGGAATTATGAAATTGCGATTCAGCACAAATGCTTTAAAGAATGATTTTTAGCCATCATCATCAAATCTGATCATCAAATCTGATATTTACTTTTTAAGGAATTTCACAAAGCAATGTTCGAGTTTCAGGAAAAATATTTCTTTTTACCATTGTAATCTTAGCTTACCTGACCAAACATATATTTGCGTGTGTGTGTGTATTTGATAAAGGTGACAACAATGAGCTGTATGCTTATGCATAACAGTATAAGAAGAGCTTTAGCCATAGAAAGACAATCTTTACAAGGAATTCTCTTAAATCTCAATCCGCCTATGCACCGTAGACGCCGATCAAGAATTTAAACTGTAGTATCAACTAGTAAATAAGAATAGAATACTAAAGTACATTTTATTGAAGGATTTGACATCTGGCCTCTCCTTTGGAGGCAAAGGGCAGCAATATCATTGTGTTTTGCACCTTTTAATCTTCACAAAGGCTACATACGGATGGCCCATCAAGCATAATGGAAGGCGAGTAAACATTCATGGATGAGGAAATAATTGACAGAAGCTAGGATAGAATCTGGAGAACAAATTGAAATCTGTAGAGATGTGTATTCCAAAAAAAAAAGAAAAGGCGGTCTCTCAAGAGAACACTAACTTATACACAAAGCCATCGGGAGACATGGGTTCCAAAAATCCGTGCCCTAGCCTCCCTCAAAAAATGAATGAAGGGTTATGTGATATTCTAGGTTAAATTTTCCAAAGACATGCGACAGTGGATAAGATAATAAAAAGTTTTGCCTTCATTTTCTGAGGACCTTAATATCTGGGGTTTGAGGTTTCTTAAAAAAGGTAATATGGTTTTATCCCTCCTAATAATAGGAAAACACTTTTTGATTAAGAATAATCATATCATGGAATTGATCGCATAGCATATGGTAGCAAAAATTTAAGTTTAAATTATAAAAAAATTATCACTTTGAGTTTAAGATGAAATGATTTTGTCATCTCTGATGTCATGGGCCCTAATCTAATTAATCCCGGGAGATAATAAACCAAATCGGACAGTCAGTAATCATAGTTGCTTCATCTAAGGGGATCTTGTAGGTGTAGGGTGAATGTTTGTCTAAGAGGATAAATTTAAGTCGATCTTAGCTTACAGAGAGTTTTATACCCCATCAATTAACCCTAAATTCATAACTCAATGGCGAGAAAATTATTTGGGAAAATACGAGCTATAATTGTGACAGTAATGTAATGAAACCTACAGGACAAATAACCCGATTAGATGGCTCTGGACGTAACTGCTTCATTTGTGAAATCTATTGATCAAACCATGTGGACATGAAACTTGGGTTGGATCTTTACTTAGATGAAATTATTTTGAGTGTAATAATATATTTATACAACATTAGCTCTTTATAAGCTCACGTTAACCTCAATTTTGGCATTCTCGATAAATGGTTGTGGAAGGCTAATGAAATTTACTTTTAACATGGGCAATATAATCTATAAGCAAAACAACCTGCTTGAGAGCGTGCAACATTTATTGATTTTGAATTTAGTTTAAAAAAAGGTATTACAAAACTTAAATATTTGCATTAAATTCATCAAAATTCACCTTTTGTTTACTTACATGAATATTATGGTTTTGATGGTGATGAAAATATGTTAAGTTGAAACATTATATTCTGCTCAAATTTAACTCTCATTCGAAGGTCCAAATAAAATCTCATGGTGTTCCTCCTTCGACTTCAAATGATAATTCTTAATTCTTACTTATCTATCTTTAGAAAGATTTTAACATATGATTCTAGCTATTCATGAGGTCAATCCAAAATCTATTTAAACTCCCCTATTGTTCTTAAATTTGTTCTTAATTCTCATTCATCATTATGAATATACATTCGAGTGCCCAATTTTTTTCAATTTACCTTATTCCTTTTTATTTAGTAATTTTTTTACTCCTTTAAGTCTCCCATCAGTACAAATTTTGGCAACTCTCCGAAGTCTCCCCACGCAAGGGGTGTTACCAAGAGAGCTAAGCATTCTTACTCATTGATAAAACATGCATTGTTGGCATTTTGCAACACCGTGGTCATGTATCTTCTAACTTAACCGTTTTGGAAAGCGTGCATAAGCCCTCAATACCTGCAAAAGAGGAACACAATTTTTTCGCCCTTTTTGGACAACGTGAACATGTAACTAGAATTCATTGCTTTTTCTTGAATTATTGAAACAATATGTATGTATGTATGTATGTATTTATGTATGTATGTGTATGTATGTATGTATGTATGTATGTATGTGTATGTATGTATGTATGTATGTGTATGTATGTATGTATGTGCTATTTTTTTAGAAAGAAAATGAGAATTGAGAATGGGAGAGAGTGAGATGTAGAGAGAAAAGAAGTGACTCTTCTGTGCTTGCTATTAGAGAGAGGAGATATGATTCTCTCTCAGTTTAGAGAGAAAAGCGTGGAAGTGAGAGAAAGAGTAAGCTAGAAAGAAGCGGATAGAAGGTGACAGTACAGGGTGGTTGGCTATGTACAGGTTTAACCTGGCGAGGGCATTAGCAACAAATGCTTAGATTAGGGAGATGGGGGAGTTGCAGGGCTGCAATAGTTTGTGGGTTCGTGATATTTTAGGGCTTGGAGAGCCATGTGGCTAGGGTGAGTACAAGCAACGAGAGAGATGCATGGAACCAGAGAGTTAGGTTGGAGTTGAGCTGTGAAACGATAGTGGCTACAGGATCTCTAGCGTGAAGATACATGAGAGAAGGAAGAAAGGTGAGTTCAGGAGTAGGCAAAAGAGATGCAATGACTGGTTGGTGAGAACTTAGAGATGTGAGCGAAGTTCTGCACTAAAGTGCTCGCAGGTGAGACTTATAGTTGAATGGCGTTTTGGCCAGGCGGCGTAAGTGCAATAGAGCAGATGAGGGAGGCGCTCAAACTTTAGGGGCGATTTGAATTTGGGGAGCACCAATGGGAGGTTTTGGATTTGCAATTGAAGGTGTGTCAAGTGTCAATCAAAAATGACAAAAATTAGACAACTAAATTAGGAGTTTTCTATAATTATGAGCTTCCTTATTTAAATTATTTCCAATATCTTTATTATGATTTATTTCCCTTTTAGCTGAATATTTAGATATGAAATACATATTATTAAGTTACCTAAAATAGATTATACAAAATATTTTGTACCTAAAATACATTGTAAGATTATTATTTAATGGAATGAAAGCAAAGAGAAAAGGAATCGAGCTTATTCAGAATTTAGTCTATCTCTCTCATTACTTTGACATAACATCAGAGCTAAATTTTTGCCCTAACCACCGATAGTTGTTGAAGGACCGTCGAGGCTCCCTTCCCGCCGGCCTTCTTGCGGGAAGGGAGGAACTATTTTTTTGCCTTGATTCGCCCATCTAAGGATTTTCATCCGCTGTGACAACTTCGTCCGCCTTCAATTCGCCTTCTTCTATCTCCCGCGTTTGATTCCAGCTGAGATCTGTGATCCTGTCCATTTGTTATCTCCTCTATGATTCAAGTCTCATCTGCAATTTGCAATCTCGTTCGCTTAGTCCGCTTCGAATCTCCTTCATTAGACATCGCTGCTTTTGCGAAATCTTCGACTGCTTCGTCCGCTTCGACTTTGGCTTCTTCGTCGCACCTAAAGATTGAAAGCTTCGACACTCCTTCCTAGACCCACGACTTCGACATCTCGGCTTTAACACTTTTGGTGTGAAGATCAGGGAACAAATCGTCATCATCATCGCAAGAAGAATCAGTAGTATTTGGATCGTATAACAGAATGCAGATCCTACTTTTAGGTTATGATCGATAGCATCTGGATCGTGTAACTGGATTTTATTTATGGGCTATGATCGGTGGCATTTGGATTAGGACACGAATCCTACTTGTAAGCTATGATCGATAGCATCTGGATCGCGTAACTAGATTTTATTTATGGGCTATGATCGGTGGCATTTGGATCAGGACACAGATCCTACTTTTAGGCTATAATTGATAGCATCTGGGTCGTGTAACTGGATCCTATTTGTGGGCTATGATCGGTCGCATTTGGATCAGGACACGGATACTACTTGTAGGCTATGATTGATAACATCTGGATCGTCTAACTGGAAGCGGATCCTTCGTGTGGCTATGATTCAAATTTCTGGACGACAATGATAAAGGATTTCTTGCTTTTCTTTGCTCAAATCATGTTATGGTTCAGGAGTGTCGGCACTAAAAAGTTGAGGGAGTATCTCGTAAGAAGCTGTCGGTCTCACGAACGAAAGAAGGGAGGTGTGCATGAGTTTAGGGATTTAGGGATTAAACATAAGAATTTTTTTAATTTATATTAAAAAATATCAATTTTCGTGCAATTTATTTGTGTACGGGGCCCTAGTAAAATGGGTGTCTCTCTTAGCTAAAATTGACGTTTCGGATGCACCTGCACAGTCCGTTTCGTCATCCGAAGTCGTTCGGACAACTTTGTTGTCGATTGGGTCAAAAAACGCGTCAAATTCAGTTTTTGTCAAAATTTTGGTTCCCGATCGATCATTTCAAAAAAATCATTTAGGCTTTCGACGAATAACGGCGCAAACGATGTGAATTATAGTAATCAAACGTGTTGACTAAACGAATCGCAAAATTTGTGCACGCGAATGTACAAATTGTGCAAGAGGCAACCTTAGGGCTTAATGATCCTATAGGAACTTCTTTTGAGTTCCCTCATGTTAGTTTCAACCTCCTACGTGCTAGAGGTCAAGAACCGCATGCTGAACTTCAAAAGAGTATAGAAATAGTTTGGATTTCCAAAATGAGTTGGGTTCCATTTCTAAGGGTCTAAGATAGTCAAAGGAAGAATCCTAAGGCTAGACCCTAAATACTAAGAGAAAACTAAACCTCACTAAAAATGAGGTCAACAAATGAGTGGACCCCCAATAGGTGTGGTGTGCCGAACGAGCACACCGCGCTTATTGGTGTTGACCGAAAAGATCAACAAAACAAACACGAATGTCTAAGCAAACATACTTAGAACAAAACATAGAATTGAGTGACAGATATTTCTGCTGGGGATTAGAAGGTGGACTTCAGACTATCAAGCTTCAAATGTAGATTTCGGATTTGTGTCAGAATTTGATTTGTTTTTGATTTAGTGTTGAGAAGGGAGTAGGGCGAAGGCCTATGATCCCGAGGGAGTAGAACGGAGGTCTACAGTCCCGAGAGTAAAAGTGAGAGTAGGGCGGAGGCCTACGATCCCGAGAGAGTAGAACGGAGGTCTACGGTCCCGAGTGTAAAGGTGGGAGTAGGGCGGAGGCCTACGATCCCGAGGGAGTAGAACGAAGGTCTACAGTCCCAAGAGTAAAAGTGGGAGTAGGGCGGAGGCCTACAGTCCCGAGGGAGTAGAACGAAGGTTTACAGTCCCGAGCGTATAGGTGGGAGTAGGGCAGAGGCCTACGGTCCCGAGGGTAAAGATGGGAGTAGGGCGGAGGCCTACGATCCCGAGGGAGTAGAACGGAGGTCTACAGTCCCAAGAGTAAAAGTGGGGAGTAGAACGGAGGTCTACAGTCCCGAGAGTAAAAGTGGGAGTAGGGCGGAGACCTACGGTCCCGAGGGAGTAGATCGGAGGTCTACAGTCCCAAGAGTAAAAGTGGGAGTATGGCGGAGGCCTACAATCCCGAGGGAGTAGAACGGATATCTACAGTCCCGAGAGTAAATGTGGGAGTAGGGCGGATGCCTACGGTCCCGAGGGAGTAAAACGGAGGTCTACGATCCCGAAAGCGGAAATGAGAGTAGTGATTGCGGGAATCACGGAGGATTTTGTGAAGTGATGAGGATGCAGAATGTGAGAGAGACATGAAGGATATTGTGAAGTGCAGAGAACACAAAAAGACCTATGAGATCTTGTATAGAATGTGAAACTTTGTGAAAAGGATACGAGGATCCGTGAAATTTGTGTAAAGTGTGAGCTGTGGATATTCATGGAAAAAGTGGAAAGCTTGTGGAATTTTATGCAGAGATTTATAAAAACTTATGAGGTGCAATGTTTTGTTTTAATGTCGACTTTTATTTTATTTGATGCTGAGATTTATTTGTTGTATTTTTTGTAGGATTTGGACCCAGTTTTAGGCAAGCGCAACATCTGAACTTCTAAGAACGAGTCTTTGTCTCTGAAACATCACGAGGCACAGTACTTCTTGAAGTATCGTCCACTGACTAAATAGAAGTGTTAGAGAATAACCCACTCTTTAAGGTGCTATCAAAATTATATTCTTTCAAGTAACTATAAAGATGTGTTATCTCAAAGGACACCACAGCTGGAGAGGTCACAAGTTCGTAGCTTCGTTTGTAGCAATCGTCATTTAATTTATTACAGCTTCTGTAAAGGTTGTTGAAGTTGTCTTTGAGAAGTCTTTCTGACGTTCTTCGAGTTGCTGAAAGATACGACTTCAGGGTCGAATTTCCATTAACTGTTAATATTGTCATCATCTCTTTAATTCTTTATTTCTGAGTCTAAGCAGATTTCAAAATTTATACTCATGTAATTAAAACATCTTTTATTGTGCAAAGATATTTCTGAGTCAATTAATAGCCAACTAAAAGACTCGCGATCACTTAACATTTTTCTTGAATATAATATCAAAAGAACTTTCTTAAGAGAACATTTCAAATCTTATCAATCAGAGGAGAATTCAGACACCACTTTTTAATTATACGTCCACCTCAAGCTTCTTCCCAGGGAGACTCTTCTTTTGTTTTAATATTTTTTTTTCAAGCTTTTAACACAATTTCTTTTTTTTGTTTTGTTGAGAATTACTATATCTAGTAGAGCATAATTTCAGGATTTTGAATGTCTAAATTCAGACACCAATTTTTGATTATATGCTCACCTCAAGCTTTTTTTGGGAAATTTTCACACAATTTTTTTTTGCTCCCTTTGTTTTCTGAGAATTACTATATCTGGTGAAACATATTTCTTTTAAGGATTTTGAATGTCAAAACTCTCATGACTAGTAATCCTCGAATATTTCTTAAGACGAATTCCAGGATATTATAACTCATTCAAAAGTCAGGACCCAGTCACGTGGCAGGAAATTAAAAGACTCGTGATATCCCGAGTCAATTACTCGTATTTCAACCACACTATCTTACTCTGAAATCAACTTAGGACCCAGTCCGAATTCTTTAAAGTAAAGGACTCAGTTATTAGGGCATTGATTTCATTCTCCCGAAGTCATATTCGTATCAAAACATTCAATTTCTCTTTTGATGTGATGAGCTTTCCAAATATCGAACAATTCTGGACAACAATAAGCTCTTTCCTTCCTTTCATTCATTGCGATGCGAGGGATGTGACAGATTAACACTGATCCAGCTAATATGCCCTTTAAACAACAATAGTAGTACAATAGTAGCTAAGAGGCATTTCATTCGTTGTCAATTGCATAGGGGTCAGTTGGGACAAACAGATCGACCGAAGTTATATTGATAGAACCTATTTCAGGTCCTTTTCAAATATTCTTCTAGGATCGTTACGTCCCTGTTCTTGAAATTCTCCTCAAGCAAGTCCTTAAAACTGCAGTACTCCTCTATGGTGTGTCCAATGAATCTGTGGTAGGGGCAATATCTCAAATGTCCTTTCTCATTGACATCGTCTGGTTTCTTCGGCTTTGGCAATCTGAACTCGTGCTTCTTAATCAAATCCTGAAACATCTTTGCTACAGCCTCATTCTTGAAGGGATATACTTTGTTTAACAGTTTGGTCATAGACCGACCCTGCCTTCCATCCATCTTGTGTTGTTTCTGTTGGGATGACTGTCGATTGTGTTGTTGCTGTTAGTAGATCTGTCGCGGCGGCTCAGTTTGGATCTGCATCAACTGCTTACCCCTGTCAATTGCTGCCACTGTCTCTGATCTCCTTTCAGATGTCTTTGTTTGCTTAGGCTCGTCCGCCCCGTTTGAGAATTCAAGTTATTTGGCCTCTCTTTGAAAGCTTGCGGCTTTGCTAAGTAGCTTCTCAAAAGTTTTAATCGTAAGTCCCTTGAGTAAGAAACCTACTAGACTGTGGATGCTTTGCAGTAGAATTTCGAATGCATGTTGCTCTTGAAGTTGTGGTTCTCACTTCATGCTGAGGCTTCTCCATCGCAGGATATAATCTACTAACGTCTCAGTCGGTTTCTGCTGCTCGATCACGAGATCAACGGTGACATGGTACTGAACTCCGACAAACCGTCTAACCAAAAGGTTTACCATTTTTACAAATGTCTTTACCGAGTCGTTGAGTAATTTTGCATACCAGTCAAAAGTGATCCCTGAAAGACTGCACACGAACTGATGGAATAATAGCGCATCACTACCCCCTGTGTTGCAGCAACTTACTCGAAAGTGTGCAACGTGTTGTCGGGGGGTTCCAGTCCCGTCGAAAGTTTTGAACAAAGGTGATACAAAACCCTTGGAATGTTGGATGACATCAAACTCCTCAGGGTAAGGTTTACCCAATTGAATCAATGCCTCTCCTTTTGATCGATCCAGGGTTTCTCTCACCTGTTGTTCCACCATTTTATTAACGTCATTTTTCGGCATTGGACCCTCAACCAAATCCTTCTTTTATTGTTCATTGGAGGTGAGCTCTTTTCTTTCATCTACAACATAAATGGTCTCCAACTAGCGTATTTCTTGAAGTGTCATCTGCGGTGATTGTGACTATCTTTGCATTGTAATCATAGTGGCTGTCATGACTTCAATTTTCTTTTCAAGACAGTTGTTCTGCTCGTCCCTTTGCTGGATGGCCCTTTGTCACTCATCCATGGTGTTCTCCTCACCAGAAGACGGAGCGTAACACGCAGATAACGTGGCACGGGTCTTGATGACGTTGATTTCTGCAAAATCACCTTTCGTGTAATCTGCTAGGTCATAATTTTCTTCTTCAATGTCGTTTCTCTGATCTTTAGAAAGTTACACAATGTCGGCTTGGAGTTTTTTCGAGGCAGACTCAATTGACTTTCCTTTGATAACTTTAAGGTCAGTATAAAGTTTTCAAGAAACATCACGTATTTCCTCGAGCACCGGCGACGTTGTGTGGAAATTAATTAAATCAACCGAACTCATATTTACATAACCTTTTTTTTAGGTTCTTTCAAATACTCTTTCGGGATAGTTACATTTCCACCTTTGAAATTCCTTTCAAGCCAATCCTTGAAGCTAAAGCAGTTTTCTATGGTGTGGCCGAGCAACCGGTGGTATGGGCAACATTGGGGACGATCCCCCCTATCGATCTCGTCTAGCTTTCTCGGCTCTAGTAGTCTAAACTTCGGTCTCATTAGCAAGTTGCGAAACATCTTCGACACTGACTCTTCTTTGAACGGCTATACCTTGCTTAATCGTTGATTCATTATTGCAGACAGCTTTCTATCTGTAAGGCACGGCCTTTGCTGAGCCGGTTGTCGATCGAACTGCTGTGGGTGTTGGCGGGGTTGTCGAGGCTGTTAGGCTTTTAGGATTTCCTGGCTGCGCCTCATTTCCTGTGCCTTCGTTACTTGCACAGACATTAAATTGGACCCAATCTCAAATCCAGAAAATGGTAGGGTGTAAGCGTCGATTGACTCTTCCTCATGTAGAATCTCTTTTCCTTTTGTTGGCGGAGCAACTGGTGTAGCGGTGGTGAATCTGATGGTAGAGTGGAAACAATTCCGGGAGCAATCCCAACATTCCCAGCGGCAGACGACACAACAGTAAAAGAGTTCTTTTCAAACAACCTCTTCATAGGGGAGAGTTCCGTAGCGGACTTCAAATTGAACTCAACAACAGGCTTAACACACTTGTTCAATTCCGGCTTCATCACCACAATGGCCACATCCCCAAACTCGGCTCCAACATCATCGAACCCTTGTCCAAATTTAATTACTGCCAGCTCAGGCAGCTCGTTCTTGTTGATAACAAATTCTACTCCGGTAGCGAAAGAAATATCAACTTTGAAGACACTGTCCCTGCTATTTGAAGAATTCCCGAAAGTCAGCGACATCATATGTCTTACAGATTCGATAGAAGTACTTAACTTAATGCACTTGTCCTGTAAACTGGGCATATTCTTTATTATTTTAATTTTCAAATTTACTAAATATTTGTGATTAAAGCATCAAAGAGTTGTAATTAACAAATTAAATGAGTGCAAAGAGACGCAAAAACTTGGCTTGATTTACAGAAAAGCAAACCAAACACGAAGGAGACGAAGAAATGCAAAGTTTAGGACTCAATGCGTGACCAACTTCACACAACGCCCAAGCGGAACTAGTCCACCAACACATCTATTGGGGTCTGACCCCACACAAAAATTAAGTCCTAATGAACTCCTGAACCTCTCTGTTCAAAGGTGATTGAACAGACGGTCCTAAAGTCCTAAAAAGTTGACTGCACTCACCCAAGAAAGAAATGGGTGAAGCATGTCAACTAAAGAAGGGTAATTTAGTCCATGGGGGACATGAACACATTACCGATGTATTTAGATAAGATTCCCTGATTTAAATGGAGAGAGAAGCTTATCCCCAGCGGAGTCGCCAGAATTTGTCGGCACTAAAGAGTTGGAGGAAATGCCCGTAAGAAGCTGTCGGTCACCGGAATCGAAATTTTGTTGCTCGCTTCGGAAGGACGTTTAATTTATATATATATATATATATATATATATATATATATATATATATATATATATATATATAAGTTTTAAGAAAAATATGAAATCAAACTGACCTCATACTTTTCACAGTTTAAATGAAAGAGCGCTCTACCTCGAATCTTGTATCTATCCCAAGGGATAAACTCAAGATTTGAGGATGAGACTCGATCAAATAAACTAATAAATATATGATATCCGTTTGGTTTGCGAAAAACATTTTATTTGCTGACAAGTTCCCCTATTTAATACAAAGAATTAAATAGGGTTTATATTAAGTTAGGTTCGGAAAAGCTTCTTATAAGGGCAAGCCCTATAGTTAATTACATATTAAATGACCGAAGTCACTTAAGAAAACTCTCGATAAAAATCAGAGAATACTATCTTCAAAGATGTCAAAAGGATAGGACTTTTCAACAAAATCGGACCAAAGAGTGCAAATGGGAAACGCTCAAATTCAAAATATTCTTGAGGAATACAAATGAGGAAGAACTAGGGGTGGTCAGAGATCCAGAGGCGAACCTCGGTGACTTCTCAAACTATCATATTATTTAGCTTTAATTTCGAGAAGATGTTATTTGATGTTTCATCTTGCGAGTTTTATTATTTAGGGCTTATAATTGTGTGACACGGTCACACAAGTTGTCTAGAAGATATGGGGGTTTACGTCGTATCGAACGACAACCTCAGAACCTAGAACGAGTTAGGGTTTAAATTGCATGGTCTGGTTGTGCAAATGCCTAAAAGATAAAGTAAAGATTTATGTCGCGCTAAGCAGACTACCCCGAAATCCTATGGCTTGTTTAATTCTAAGTAAATGTTTTGTTGATGTAGACATGTTTTGTTGTTGAAGATGATCGTGCTGCCCACAAAGCTAGCTCCAAGCTCTTCGTCGTAGCATCTAATTTAGTATTCAAGTTGTTTAAGGTTGAAATAATGTAAAAGATGAAGTCACCAATTTATCATGGGTACCACCTAGGATCTGCTACTAACATCCTAATCTAGGTGAGAGTGTAAAAGAAAAGCATGTTAATGTGCAATGAAATCATGCAGTGGTAATGTGAAAACTGTACATCCGACAGAAGAATATATACTGAAAGTTAAAATAAGCAAACTACACTGGGCAGGTGTGTGTGTAATGTGTGTAGGAGAAACGAAATAAAAGAATCAAAAAGTCGGAAAAAATCGAAAAAGAACATTCCGTAATAAATCTGAAACAAAACAAAGTTCGTAGGAAATCCGAATAAATTCATAAAGATAAACTTGTAGAAAATCCGAAAGAAAGAACAAAAACGAAGAAAACACCAGAATGTACTACAAATTCAAGAAGACCGTAAACTTGGTGGTGAGGAGGACTCAGCTGTGTTGTAGACCACAACCTTAAGTACTGACTATTAGACCGACTTTCTGCAGAAGGCAGCCCTAATCCGACTCGAGTAGCCAACAGTGGACCTTTGTAAAATTTTTCATACATTTCAGTCTGGATCTGCATGCAAGTAAAAGCCGTAGATAAGTAGACTGTTTTGTAGTGGAGGTGATTTTGTATTTTTCAATGTATTTATATTTTTATTTTTTATTTTTTTTTAAATAATTCGATCCACAAGTTGCTAGCAACTTTAGACTGTCGGCGGTAGAAACCCCAAGACTGGGCGAATAGTATCTGTAAAAATTCCCTACTCTACCATCTCCAGAGTCTCTAAGTTGGGAGACTATTCTAAGGGACCCGATTCTCTATAATGCAATTTTATCACCGTTCTTAACCTCACACACTCCACTTACAGCCTTGCTTGATAGCACCTATATGTGCGCACCTATGCGTCCTACATAGGCACATGACGTAGGCCAAGAAGCAAGGAGAAACAAAAGACTGAAGGCAAAAGAGAGAGGAGGAAATGATACCGCCTAAAACACGACGTAACGGAGGCGGATCATCCCTCAAAACCGACTCACTAAATACGACTCGCTAAATGCGACTTGAAAGCCACAAAATTGACTCACTAAATGCGACTCAAAAGCTACAAAACCGACTCCCTAAATGCGACTCGAAAGCCACAAAACCGACTCGTTAAATGTAACTTGAAAGCCACCAAAGCCATGTCCCTCATGAGGCAAAATCTGAGCAATTGAATGGCCAAAACCGAGCCCCTATCCAAGCACAAAGGGAGCCTCGAAAACCATTTTAAACTCTCCCAATTCACTTTTACTTTCTATACTTTTCAACGAGTCAAAGCCCTCTCACATATGCAATAATAAATCATCACAAGTATTTTAGAAATAATCATTCCAACACAAGGCTTTATCCACCAAAGCTCCTCTCTTCTAACACAAATTAACCTTGATGAACTTGTATAGGCACATGAGTAAGTCATCCCAAAGTAATTGTATAAATGCATATTTTGCATTTAAGCAAACATATAAATGATCCAAACTCACTCCTCTTAGTCATACAAATGCAGATTTTTCATTTGAGCATGCATAGGAGTGATCTAGATCAACTCCGTAAAACTGTTCAAGTGCAGATTTTTCCTTTTGGAAAGCACATAAACGATCCAAACTAACACTACATTATTGTAAAAGTGCAGATTTTGCATTTTGGCAAGTATAGAAATGATGTAAACTCATCCAATGTAACATCACAAGGGTAAATTCTTCATTTTTTGCAATTATAGATTGATAAAAACCTCTTTTTTGCATGAAAAGAGTTGGAGGGTGTGCAAAAATAGAGCTTAGGTTTTATGCAAATGAATGACCATATAAATGTTCAATAAATAAACACATATAACCTTTTCCATAAGTGTTTCAAGTAGGGCCATTCCCAAATCCGAAAATTCCATATGAGAAAGGCTTCTANCAAACATATAAATGATCCAAACTCACTCCTCTTAGTCATACAAATGCAGATTTTTCATTTGAGCATGCATAGGAGTGATCTAGATCAACTCCGCAAAACTGTACAAGTACAGATTTTACATTTGAGCAAGCATATAAACGATCCAAACTAACTCCACATGATTGTACAAGCGCAGATTTTGTATTTTGGCAAGTATATGAATGATCTAAGCTCATCCAATGTAACATCACAAGTGTAGATTTTGCATTTTGGCAGGTATAGGAATGATGACATTCTTTCCCAAATGTAAATAACACCATCAAAAGGATGCTACAAGCATATATGTGACAATACTCCATCCTTCCAACAAGTGTTTAGTATGAATATAAGTGTAGAAAAGGGGAACTTCAAAATCCTTTGGTGGATAAAGCCTTGTGTTGGAATGATTATTTCTAAAATACTTGTCATGATTTATTATTGCATATGCGAGAGAGTTTTGACTTGCTGAAAAGTATAGAAAGTAAAGGTGAATTGGGAGAGCTTAAAATGGTTTTCGAGGCCCCCTTTGTGCTTGGATAGGGGCTCGGTTTTGGCCATTCAATGGCTCGAATTTTGCCTCATGAAGGGCATGGCTTTGGTGGCTTTCAAGTTACATTTAGCGAGTCGGTTTTGTGACTTTCGAGTCGCATTTAGGGAGTCAGATTTGTGGCTTTTGAGTCGCATTTAGTGAGTCAGTTTTGTGGCTTTCGAGTCGCATTTAGCCAGTCGTATTTAGTGAGTCGGATTTGAGGGATGATCCATCTCTGTTACGTCGTGTTTTAGACGGTATCATTCCTCCCTCTCTCTCTCTTCCTTGCCTTCAGTCCTTTGTTTGTCCTTGCTTCTTGGCCTACATCACGTGCCTATGTAGAACACATAGGTGTGCACGTATAGCACTCTTGTTATATGTGGGGCCATCAAACAAGGTTGTAAGTGGAGTGTGTGAGGTTAAGGACGGTGATAAGATTATATTATAGAGAATCGGGTCTCTTAGAATAGTATATCCCAACTCAGAGACCCTGGAGAGGATAGAGTAGGGAAATTTCACAGATACTATTCGCCCTACCTTGGGGTTTCTACCTCCGGCAGTCTAAGTTGCTAGTAGTCCTAGTTCGACCAGGGTATTCAACTTGTGGATCGAATTATTTAAAAAAAAATATATAAATACATTTGAAAAATACAAAATCACCTCCACTACAAAACAACCTACTTACCTGCGGCTTTTACTTACATGCAGATCCAGACTGAAATGTATAAAAAATTTTAGAAAGGTTCACGGTTGGCTACTCGAGTCGGATTAGGGTTGTTTTCTGCAGAAAGTCGATCTAATAGCCAGTACTTAAGGTTGTGGTCTACAGCACAACTGAGTCCTCCTCACCACCAAGTTTACGGTCTTCTTGAACTTGTAGTACATTCTGGTGTTTTCTTCGTTTTTGTTCTTTCTTTCGGATTTTCTACAAGTTTACCTCTATGGATTTATTCGGATTTCCTACGAACTTTGTTTTGTTTCAGATTTATTACGGAATATTCTTTTTCGACTTTTTCCGACTTTTTGATTCTTTTATTTCGTTTCTTCTACACACATTACACACACACCTGTCCAGTGTAGTTTGTTTATTCTATCTTTCAGTGTATATTCTTCTGCCGGATGTACAGTTTTCACATTACCTTTGCATGATTTCATTGCACATTAACATGCTTTTCTTTTACACTCTCCCATAGACTAGGATGTTAGTAGCATCTCCTAGGTGGTACCCACGATAAATTGGTAAATTCACCTTTTACATTATTTCAACCTTAAAAAACTTGAATGTTAAATGAGATGCTACGACGAAGAGCTTGGAGCTAGCGTTGTGGGCAACACGACCATTTTCAACAGCAAAACATGTCTACATCAACAAAACTTTTTCTTAGAATTAAACAAGCCATAGGATTTTGAGGTAGTCTGCTTAACGCAACATAAATCCTCACTTTATTTTTTTAGGCCTTTGCACAGCTAGACTGTGCAATTTAGGCCCTAACTCTTTCTAGATTCCGAGGTTGTCGTCCGATACGACTTAAACCCTCATATCTTCTAGGCGACTTGTGTGACCGTGTCACGCAAATATAAGCTCTAAATAATAAAAATAGAAGGATGAAACGGTAAATAACATCTTCTCGAAATTGAAGCTAAATAGTAGGATAGTTTGGGAAATCACCGAGGTCCGCCTCAAGTTTTGTGTTTATCCTTCGGGATAGATACAGGATTCGAGGTAGAGCGCTCTTTCATTTAAACTGTGAAAAGTATGAGGTCAGTTTGATTTCATATTTATATATATATGTGCGTAAATTAAACGTCCTTTCGAAACGAGCAACGAAATTTCGATTTCGGCGACCGACAGTTTCTTACGGGCAACTCCTCTAACTCTTTAGTGCTGACAAGAAGTTCTCTCTGAGGCTTCGACATTCTCAGCTTCAGCACCTTCGGCTTCGACACTCAAGACTTGAGGATTTTTTACTCTCGGCAATATTATCAGTTTCTTGTTAGCAAATTGATGCTTCCTGATCAGTCATCATTAATTTGAAGGGGAATGTCAATCAGGAAAGATGAAAATTAGGCAGCTAAATTAGGAGTTTTTTATAATTAGGAGCTTCCTTATTTAAATTATTTTCAATATCTTTATTATGATTTATTTCTCTTTTAGTTGAATATTTAGATTAGGAATATGTATTATTAAGTTACCTAAAATAGATTATACAGAATATCTTGTACCTAAAATAAATTGTAAGATTATTATTTAATGGAATGAAAGCAAAGGGAAAAGACATCGAGCCAATTCAGAATTCAATCTATTTTTCTCAAAACTTTGACATCAAGAAGTAGAGGACAGGAACCTCAATGATGGAGGAATGCATACGGTTTATAAATCATATGAGAGTGAAAAGTTGGAATGGGAAGTTCGGATGAGGAGTGTAGCGTTGGAATGGAAAGTTCGGGTGGGGAGTGGAGCAAAGAACTAAGAAAGAGAAGTTTGGTGTGTGAGTTTCAGGCTCATGTGTATATGTTGAAATAAAGTCAGGATAGAAGGGATTTCAAGCAAAATGTCACGGATTATCTTATTTTTAGTCACCCGTGCGGCTTTAGCGCTCTTCCTTTGCACTAAATCAGCTAACTCCTCATAACACTAGGACTTGTAAGCACACAACACTCTTAGAAGAAGAATATGAAGAAATATTGGAAAAAGAAAACACTTCACTAAAAAAAAGAGATTACAAGACTTGAATGCTTGGAACTTTGGATGATTTTCTTGGATCCTTTATTCGATGCCTCCAAATGAGGGGGGAGGGGCTCCTATTTATAGTCCTCCCCAAGCCTAAGAGAACTTTCTAGATTACATTAGAATTGTTTAGTTTCTAAATAGTTCTACACTATCCTCATATACATACATGCTTCTAGAACATTCCATAATACTCTAGAGTTCTTTTAAAGCTTATTTCTTTCAGCATATTTTTGGAATTATGTTCTCGAATTCCTTAGAATATTCTCTTCTTAGAAAAATTTTTCTAGAATATCGTGGAATCTTCTAGACACTTTTGAATTGCTCTCTACATTCTGGTCTTCTCTAGAATCTTCCTTTCGCATGGTTAGCTTGCCAATTATTCTTGAAGATGGCGAAGTGTGACACTCTCCCCTGCTTAAGCTCGTTGTGACTTCCCCTTAGCACTTGAACCAACTTCCTTTGTTTGCTCTTGGCAAACTTAGGTTTTTCCTTGGTATTATGGGAGAGAGGTGTCATACAGTGAGATTTCATGACTGGCGGCTTAGTCCTTGGCTCCAACATAGTCAGATTATTTTTCTCCCTCTTTGGTGGCAGTTCTTTAAGAACCTCCACCACTTTCCCTGACACGGGGCTTGCATTCTTCATTAGAATTTTGAAGGATAGCCAAGTAGCTATCCTCATCACGTGGAATGCCCTCCTTGAACCAGATGGCTGATACTATGTTGTGTTCCTACATGTTAGCCTTTGTTTTCGATACTAAGCAAGCTTGGTTGCCTTCCATGATGCACATGTTATTGGCAAATGGAATTGGGAATGCTCTTGCTTGATCCAAGAAGTTCATCCCTAGAACAACTTTAAAATCATCGATGAGAATGACAGAGAAGTCTAAGATACCTAACCATGCCCCAATACTGGTCTTTACTCTGACTATTCCATGGATTTAACTTGTTGTATTGACTAACTTGATGGAGTCTCCTTCTTTAGTCATCTGCAAACCCAATTTCTTTGCTTCCTCAGTCGAGATGAAGTTATGGGAAGCACTCGTGTCCAACATTACTCTAGTGGCCTTCCCACCTATTACCATCTCCACAAAAAATAACCCCTTCGTTTAGAGTTTTGTTGAAGCTTGCATCCCATTCAGCAGTTGTATAGCCCCTACTTGTGTCACCGTATCACCACCTTATTCCTCTAGATGATTTTCAAGGAGAGAGTTTAGAGCATTCTTCTTAGGACAATCCCTTGCCCAATGTGCTCCATCGCAAAGAAAACACTGATTGTGTGGTTTAGTTTTGTCATTTTTAGGCTTCCATTTATCTTTTGTTTTGGATGAAATCGATTCGTGGCGGGTCTCTTCCTTATGTTGATCCTTGTCTTCCCCCTCTTTGACATAGGCACTCTTCTTATCCTTTGACTTTGTGGACTCTCTTGAGTAATCAACTAGTCTTTCGGCGACCGCGGTGGCGGTGACAAGATATTGCACTCCGTGCCTCCTAAGCTCAGTCTTTGCCTACTATTCGAGTCAATCCATGAAGTTTAAAAGAGCATCCTTGTCAGACATGTCGAGAATTTCAAGAACCAAGCTTGTGAACTCCCTAATATATTCCCGAATCGATCCTCTTGCTTGGGTTTTCGCAACTGAGCTCTAGCCTCATCCTCGGCGTTCTCGGGATAGAATTGTCTTTTTAGCTCCCTTTTGAAGTCATCAAAGGCGGATATGGTGCACATAACATCCTCTATATCTCTCCGCCTTCTTCTCCACCACAACATAACAATGTCTGAGAGATAAAGAATTGCAAATTGTATTCTTGCCTCTTCATCTGTAATCTTCATCGCTCCAAAGTATTGTTCAAGTCCCCATAGAAAATTGTCTACTTCCTTCACGTTGTGCGCTCCTCCAAACTCTTTGGTTTTAGAACTTCAATGCTCTTAGCTTCGAAGGTGTAATTGTTGGGGAGTGTCGCTAGTGCCCTCTTGCATAGCGAGATGTCTCCAAGCATTTCCTCTAAGCTAGCACGTACGTCACTCATCTCATTTGCATGAGTTCTTCGATCTCCTGGAGCTCCCCCATCAAATCCTCTCGCATCTTAGCCATTTGATCCCTTAAGGATTCCTCTATTTGGAGCATCATATCTCTGATTGTTGAATAAATTGTGATGTCCTCCTTCTCAAGTTCATCAACATTTTGGCCAAGATCTTCTATTTGGGCCTCCATGCCATTTATCGTCTCCTACACCCGAGCAAGGCGCGAATCAAAGCCATGCATGATTTCCTTAGACCTCCCATGCGGTTTAGATGCAGTTGGATCTTGTTGCTCCTGACGACCTCGACCTTGTTAAGATGTTTCCACATTAGTGGCTTCGGACTCCATTACGTGCTCTTTAACGCTTTTTGTCATGCATTCGAACTGAGACTCTGATATCAACTGTCACGGACTAACTTATCTTTAGCCACCCGTGCGGCTTAAGCATTCTTCCTTTGCACTAAATCGGCATATTCCTCACAACACTTGGACAAGTAAGCACACAATAATCTTGGAAGAAGAAAATGGAGAAGAATTGAAGAAAGAAAATACTTCACTAAGAAAGAGAGATTACAAGACTTAAATGCTTGGAACCTTGGATGGTTTTCTTCGATCCTTTTTCGGATGCTTCCAAATGAGGGGGGAGGGGCTCCTATTTATAGTGCTCCCCAAGCCTAAAAGAACTTTCTAGATTACATTAGAATTGTTTAGTTCCTAAATAGTTCTACACTATTCTCATATATACATACATGCTTCTAGAACTTTCCAAAATGCTCTAGAGTTCTCCTGAAACTTGCTTCTTTCAGCATATTTTAGGAGTTATGTGAAACATTCTAGAATTCATTGGAAAATTCTCATTCTTTCTATTTTTTCTAGAATGTCGTGGAATCTTCTTGAGTCTCTTGGATTGCTCTCTACATTATAGTCTTCTCTAATATCTTCATTTCCCATGATTAGCTTGTCAATTATTTTTGAAGATGGAGAAGCGTGACAAAGAGCTGGAGAAAGAAATAAAAGCAGGGGAGTTGATTAGAGAGAAAAACTAGTGTGGGGGAAGAGAGGGGCAGCAATAAAAGAGTGAGATGGGAGAAAACAACAGGATCGATATTGATAGGTTTATATAATATTGGTCTCATTTTGGCAACGAAGAGACAAAACACACGGCGTACCAAAGATACGAAGTAAAAAAAATAGCAAGATTCAAGATTCGATGGTGATTAGAACTTTTTTTTTCATTTTGATTTACATTACTATATATATATATATATATATATATATATATATATAATTACCTAATTAATCAATCAAGCAAATGTGTGCTATCATTTTTCCAACTTGAGATTGTGCCTCGATGATCAAGTTGATCTCGCATGATAATTTGATGTTTCGTATGCATTCGCACAACCTGTTTTGTGAAAAACTCTTATTTGAGCATATTCAGAGACGATCTAACAAATCAAGACTTTTTCTACGTAACGTGGGCTCACATGTATGCATGCCCTTTCTAGGTAATTTTGGTGTATGTGCACTCCATTTTATAATCAGACATTGTCTGAACAATTTCAATGACAATCGAGACATCCTGACATCGATTTATGAGACATCTCGTTCGTCATTTGCCGCTTTTGTTGGGAGCAATAAAACCTTGTGAAATAAAAATAGAGATCAACAAACGAGAGAAGGGATTGGTCAAAGCATTTGCAAGCTAATCATCTAAAAGCACATGAGAGACAAATGAAAAGTAAAATTTGCACATTAATAGGTAGTATTGACATTAACACGGTAGATTGTAGGCATGTTGGGTAAAAGGATGTTGAGTTCATGGAAGTAACTATGTGATTTCAGCTGTAACAGAGGTAATGGCATGGCATTCAGCTTCAATGAAGGAATGATCAACAATGCACTAGTTCTTGGAGATCCAAGAAATAGCATTTTCATCAAGAAAGACAACATGAGCACTTATGGAGGTTTGGTTGGAAATGCTGCCTCCCTAGTTAGCATCAAAAAAGCCATAAAAAAGATAGTGGTGAGTGGCTACAAATAATTAGCGATGATAAATATTGGCTAGAAGATGGTGAATGATTCCAATGAACGATAGTCGATAGTGGGCCTATGTTTACAAATAATTAGCGATGAAAACGTAATATATGGCCGAGTGAGAGAGATATATTGACGTTTGTAAACAAGAGAGTAATATTGGTTGGTGCAGGTGAGAGAAACACCACCAAGAACGTTGGATATTTGATTGGGAGACATGTGAGTGTTGAACTTGTTACTGTGCTCCGTATTAATCAATTCTATGAGACCTTGAATAAATTTGTATTGGGACAAAAAAGATATCTTAAGTGGAAGAGATGAATTCAACACCAGGTAATACAATAGCTCTCCAAGTTCTTTGATTGAGAGTTTTATAAGAAGATGATGGGTTCCTTGTTGAAGGAGGGTGACATTACCTATGAAAACAATGCCATCCACATACATGAAAATATACATCGTTCGGTTATATTATGAACAGATATAAAATGTCATGTATGACCCTGAGTTAAAAAAACCAAGAGATGGGGAGTTATTCCTTACAATAAATTTCTTTATAAAAGCATATTAACAAATTCATTATGCCAATATATATATAGAAATCTTTGCATGTCTTACCAGAGATATTTAAAAAGTGTATCACTTGATTGTATACCCTAATACATTATTATTTATGTTTTAATAAACAATGGTTATTTATTAAGTTTGATTTGTCAAATTCACTTGTTAATATTTTTTTTTTAATAGACTCTACCAGATTATTTGAAGGATGTCTCCACAGGAGCAAACCTTTCAATCTTAAGATACTTTTGGTATTTCACCTTGTGCAACATTTAATTTTTGGAAGATTTACATACGTGCCACTCATTTCTTTTGTATTTATATATCTAACACCAAAACTTCAATTTTTACATACATTTCACCTTCGTTATGCATAAAAATGTGTATTTAAGTTTTTAAAGAAAAAATCACGATATTTTTGACGTGATATGAAAGATTTGGGTGGTATAAATGTAATAATTAAATTTTAGGTTTTTTGTAAGTATGCATGAAATGCCCCCTTCTTTTTGGGTTTGGGTAGTTTTTGTTTTGTTGTAATTTTCCTTCCGTAGTAATTTCAATAGACGTTAACTATCTTGTTAGTCTATTATTCGTCACTCAGTGTAGTTCTTGTCGACTTCAATTTATTAATGAAATAAAATTTATTTTTCTGCTTACTTCCGCTAATTTTTGTTATAAATTTTCAGATTGAGAATGCAAAACAAGTTTATATATTTTTTCATCATGTTGTTCATTGCAAGGGTGTATTGACTTCCGGACCCGATGTGTGATATTGTCACCATTATTATTGTGCATAAACTTATATATTGTGTTAGTTTAACATCTGATATATTAAATGATCATAGTGTGTCTGGTTAAATAGATCTATAATCACTATGATCACACATCTAGCTTTATATATCTCCATCACTTTTGTCAGTGTGCACTTCATTGGTTTACTTTGATTCCACAATGCATAATTTGTGGGACTGAATCGGAAAAAATTTCAACGAAATTCTAATTTGGTTGGCCCATTGAAGTCAACCATCTCACCAAAAAAAAAAAAAACAAGCACTATACAAACTTTTTTTAAAGACCATAAAGTCCATAACCAAAATTCAACAACTGATAGAAATGAATATGGCATCTTTAACTACCAAAACAGCTTTAACGACAAGAAAGAAAACCGCACCTTCGATTCCGGAGTGGAAAATTCCAAATCCAAACCAGTAGAGGTAGTTGTTGATGGGACTGAGATCATAAACGTTCAAGTACAGGTGCGTCCTGCTTCCGCCGCTCCTTTCTTCCTTCTTCTGCTCCTTAGCTGAAGAAGATCTCGGTAAAAAATAGCGCATGTTCTCCCAAAGAAGAAGAAGAAAATCAACAGAAACAGCGTTTCAACCCGAGCAATCCTGAATCAGCTCCGACAACGGCATCTTCCCGGCCGCAAAAGTGTAAACCCTAGCTTTGCCGGATCAGGAATTAAGGCATTCATCGTTAAAGGCCCATCGTAAGCTGACCAGAACGCAACAATTGAAGTCGAGCCGCCATGAAATGAGATATTTCTCCACTTTAAAAGGAAATCCTAGTGCAAATTTGTGCTCTCCTTCGCTTACTTTCCATGAAACAGGTATGGCAGGAGCCGAACTGCGGAAAATGGAAAACCAGACGTTTTTCTTTTTTGAAGTTAGAAAAGGACAAATGGAATTCCGATAACAGAAACCCTCGAATTGGAGAATAATTACATGTGGCCCTTGCAATAAATTGATAAATGGAATTACCTCTTTGGCGCGACTTCCATCTCCAACACAGAGTTGATGGGATATACGTTTGCTGTTTGGATCTGCGCACGGATCCTTTCGCTTGTTGGAAACTAATGATGGGGATCCCTTGTAAATCCAAATCCACCCTGGGATTTGGTCTCATTTGATTAAAAATTATAGCTTAAAACTTAATGATTATTGAATGTTAGAATGAGAGGTCATAGATTTACATTCCACTCAATTCATATTATTTAAATAATTAACATAAAATTCAATTTTAATATATGTCATTTTATCTATGTATGAAAACATGTATTTCACTTTTTAAAAATTAAAATAGTGATATATTTTTTTGTGATACAGATAATTTTGGTGGCTTATCCTACTCATTAGGAGAGTGACATGTTTATTTATTGTGATACTTAAACGAGCATTGTGACGAGGATATCTCAGCCTCGTTGAGCAATGCATGTTTTTGTATCATGGGCAATAAACAATACGATAGTGCTAATGATCTAAAGAATCTATTAGCATATCACCTGATTGCTTCAGATTTGCCACTAGCGAGTATAAAAATGAATATTTTTGCTACTATAAGTATTATCCACCTATTTTAAAATTACATATAGGTTAGGCCATATGTGAGGTCATCTCCTTTAAGGTGTCACACTTTTTCTTGTGACGTGCTTTAGATCCCTTGGATCTGAGGATGTGACCAGCGTGGCAATCTTGTCAAAGTCATACGGTAACCAGAGACTTTACCCTAAGAACTTAGATGATGGTCAGAACACTTTCTGTTAGATGATGTGTTAGGTTAGAACAAGGTTGCCAGTAGTATTTTTGACACATGATTATTGTTATGTGTTGACTTGGTTGTCTTAGCCTGGTACCTTTTCTGCTTGTGGTTTTGGTGTGTTTGTGTGTGTTAATTTTTGGCGTGCAGTATAGTATATTAGGTTGATTTGTTGTAAGGAGTCATGACATATTTATGCACACACACATATACAATAAAGAGGGTTTACATATTAACTTTTGCTTGCATACAGTGTTTATATCCCTCGCTAGGCATGGCTCGAACACACTACATGTAGATAGCTTTCTATTTTAATATGTTTTTCATGTCGGTCGAGTTTTTTTTTTCTTATGTAATTTTTAGAGTCCTAGGAGAGTCTTGTTGCCAAAATAAAATATGAGCACAAGTTTTAAGGCGTTTGGCTCGATAACCACGTGGCAGGGGACCAGGAGTAGCATCTTTTGTCTCGTATCTTAATTTCACATTTGAAATTGATGTATAGATTTAGGACCAGACATGTATATGTGAATTTCAGTCGTTATTTTTCTTATCTAGGATATGTTGTCAACCTAGCAGTACCAGTCTCTTATTATATTAATTTGGTTCGTTTTCCTGCTTTATTGCATGCTTGATTGCTTGAAATGAATTCCATTATTTCTTTCTATAGTTTGTATGGGGAATAAAAAATGCAATATATTCTCTTCAGGATTTAAAATTCTAAATGTGTTATAAAATCTTAACAAAATATTTATGATAATAAAAATTTTAGGATTAAAATATTCAAGACTTTAACATTTACACCTTTACTTTCTGCATGGCTTTGGGTCATATTTTATAGTAGTCGCATGCATGTTTAGCATCCAAGTCATATAATAGGACCTCCACGCTTAGAATTGCAGTAGATAACTACATCATATTTGCTTGTATCAAGGAAAAGCCCTCAAATTTCTTCAATCTGTCTGACNATTATTTTTCTCCCTCTTTGGTGGCAGTTCTTTAAGAACCTCCACCACTTTCCCTGACACGGGGCTTGCATTCTTCATTAGAATTTTGAAGGATAGTCAAGTAGCTATCCTCATCACGTGTAATTCTCTCCATGAACTGAATGGCTGATACCATGTTGTGTTCCTGCATGTTAGCCTTTGTTTTCGATACTAAGCAAGCTTGGTTGCCTTCCATGATGCACATGTTATTGGCAAATGGAATTGGGAATGCTCTTGCTTGATCCAAGAAGTTCATCCCTAGAACAACTTTAAAATCATCGATGAGAATGACAGAGAAGTCTAAGATACCTAACCATGCCCCAATACTGGTCTTTACTCTGACTATTCCATGGATTTAACTTGTTGTATTGACTAACTTGATGGAGTCTCCTTCTTTAGTCATCTGCAAACCCAATTTCTTTGCTTCCTCAGTCGAGATGAAGTTATGGGAAGCACTCGTGTCCAACATTACTCTAGTGGCCTTCCCGCCTATTACCATCTCCACAAAAAATAACCCCTTCGTTTAGAGTTTTGTTGAAGCTTGCATCCCATTCAGCAGTTGTATAGCCCCTACTTGTGTCACCGTATCACCACCTTATTCCTCTAGATGATTTTCAAGGAGAGAGTTTAGAGCATTCTTCTTAGGACAATCCCTTGCCCAATGTGCTCCATCGCAAAGAAAACACTGATTGTGTGGTTTAGTTTTGTCATTTTTAGGCTTCCATTTATCTTTTGTTTTGGATGAAATCGATTCGTGGCGGGTCTCTTCCTTATGTTGATCCTTGTCTTCCCCCTCTTTGACATAGGCACTCTTCTTATCCTTTGACTTTGTGGACTCTCTTGAGTAATCAACTAGTCTTTCGGCGACCGCGGTGGCGGTGACAAGATATTGCACTCCGTGCCTCCTAAGCTCAGTCTTTGCCTACTATTCGAGTCAATCCATGAAGTTTAAAAGAGCATCCTTGTCAGACATGTCGAGAATTTCAAGAACCAAGCTTGTGAACTCCCTAATATATTCCCGAATCGATCCTCTTGCTTGGGTTTTCGCAACTGAGCTCTAGCCTCATCCTCGGCGTTCTCGGGATAGAATTGTCTTTTTAGCTCCCTTTTGAAGTCATCAAAGGCGGATATGGTGCACATAACATCCTCTATATCTCTCCGCCTTCTTCTCCACCACAACATAACAATGTCTGAGAGATAAAGAATTGCAAATTGTATTCTTGCCTCTTCATCTGTAATCTTCATCGCTCCAAAGTATTGTTCAAGTCCCCATAGAAAATTGTCTACTTCCTTCACGTTGTGCGCTCCTCCAAACTCTTTGGTTTTAGAACTTCAATGCTCTTAGCTTCGAAGGTGTAATTGTTGGGGAGTGTCGCTAGTGCCCTCTTGCATAGCGAGATGTCTCCAAGCATTTCCTCTAAGCTAGCACGTACGTCACTCATCTCATTTGCATGAGTTCTTCGATCTCCTGGAGCTCCCCCATCAAATCCTCTCGCATCTTAGCCATTTGATCCCTTAAGGATTCCTCTATTTGGAGCATCATATCTCTGATTGTTGAATAAATTGTGATGTCCTCCTTCTCAAGTTCATCAACATTTTGGCCAAGATCTTCTATTTGGGCCTCCATGCCATTTACCGTCTCCTACACCCGAGCAAGGCGCGAATCAAAGCCATGCATGATTTCCTTAGACCTCCCATGCGGTTTAGATGCAGTTGGATCTTGTTGCTCCTGACGACCTCGACCTTGTTAAGATGTTTCCACATTAGTGGCTTCAGACTCCATTACGTGCTCTTTAACGCTTTTTGTCATGCATTCGAACTGAGACTCTGATATCAACTGTCACGGACTAACTTATCTTTAGCCACCCGTGCGGCTTAAGCATTCTTCCTTTGCACTAAATCGGCATATTCCTCACAACACTTGGACAAGTAAGCACACAATAATCTTGGAAGAAGAAAATGGAGAAGAATTGAAGAAAGAAAATACTTCACTAAGAAAGAGAGATTACAAGACTTAAATGCTTGGAACCTTGGATGGTTTTCTTCGATCCTTTTTCGGATGCTTCCAAATGAGGGGGGAGGGGCTCCTATTTATAGTGCTCCCCAAGCCTAAAAGAACTTTCTAGATTACATTAGAATTGTTTAGTTCCTAAATAGTTCTACACTATTCTCATATATACATACATGCTTCTAGAACTTTCCAAAATGCACTAGAGTTCTCCTGAAACTTGCTTCTTTCAGCATATTTTAGGAGTTATGTGAAACATTCTAGAATTCATTGGAAAATTCTCATTCTTTCTATTTTTTCTAGAATGTCGTGGAATCTTCTTGAGTCTCTTGGATTGCTCTCTACATTATAGTCTTCTCTAATATCTTCATTTCCCATGATTAGCTTGTCAATTATTTTTGAAGATGGAGAAGCGTGACAAAGAGCTGGAGAAAGAAATAAAAGCAGGGGAGTTGATTAGAGAGAAAAACTAGTGTGGGGGAAGAGAGGGGCAGCAATAAAAGAGTGAGATGGGAGAAAACAACAGGATCGATATTAATAGGTTTATATAATATTAGTCTCATTTTGGCACCGAAGAGACAAAACACACGGCGTACCAAAGATACGAAGTAAAAAAAATAGCAAGATTCAAGATTCGATGGTGATTAGAACTTTTTTTTTTTCATTTTGATTTACATTACTATATATATATATATATATATGTGCTATCATTTTTTCCAACTTGAGATTGTGCCTCGATGATCAAGTTGATCTCGCATGATAATTTGATGTTTCGTATGCATTCGCACAACCTGTTTTGTGAAAAACTCTTATTTGAGCATATTCAGAGACGATCTAACAAATCAAGACTTTTTCTACGTAACGTGGGCTCACATGTATGCATGCCCTTTCTAGGTAATTTTGGTGTATGTGCACTCCATTTTATAATCAGACATTGTCTGAACAATTTCAATGGCAATCGAGACATCCTGGCATCGATTTATGAGACATCTCGTTCGTCATTTGCCGCTTTTGTTGGGAGCAATAAAACCTTGTGAAATAAAAATAGAGATCAACAAACGAGAGAAGGGATTGGTCAAAGCATTTGCAAGCTAATCATCTAAAAGCACATGAGAGACAAATGAAAAGTAAAATTTGCACATTAATAGGTAGTATTGACATTAACACGGTAGATTGTAGGCATGTTGGGTAAAAGGATGTTGAGTTCATGGAAGTAACTATGTGATTTCAGCTGTAACAGAGGTAATGGCATGGCATTCAGCTTCAATGAAGGAATGATCAACAATGCACTAGTTCTTGGAGATCCAAGAAATAGCATTTTCATCAAGAAAGACAACATGAGCACTTATGGAGGTTTGGTTGGAAATGCTGCCTCCCTAGTTAGCATCAAAAAAGCCATAAAAAAGATAGTGGTGAGTGGCTACAAATAATTAGCGATGATAAATATTGGCTAGAAGATGGTGAATGATTCCAATGAACGATAGTCGATAGTGGGCCTATGTTTACAAATAATTAGCGATGAAAACGTAATATATGGCCGAGTGAGAGAGATATATTGACGTTTGTAAACAAGAGAGTAATATTGGTTGGTGCAGGTGAGAGAAACACCACCAAGAACGTTGGATATTTGATTGGGAGACATGTGAGTGTTGAACTTGTTACTGTGCTCCGTATTAATCAATTCTATGAGACCTTGAATAAATTTGTATTGGGACAAAAAAGATATCTTAAGTGGAAGAGATGAATTCAACACCAGGTAATACAATAGCTCTCCAAGTTCTTTGATTGAGAGTTTTATAAGAAGATGATGGGTTCCTTGTTGAAGGAGGGTGACATTACCTATGAAAACAATGCCATCCACATACATGAAAATATACATCGTTCGGTTATATTATGAACAGATATAAAATGTCATGTATGACCCTGAGTTAAAAAAACCAAGAGATGGGGAGTTATTCCTTACAATAAATTTCTTTATAAAAGCATATTAACAAATTCATTATGCCAATATATATATAGAAATCTTTGCATGTCTTACCAGAGATATTTAAAAAGTGTATCACTTGATTGTATACCCTAATACATTATTATTTATGTTTTAATAAACAATGGTTATTTATTAAGTTTGATTTGTCAAATTCACTTGTTAATATTTTTTTTTTAATAGACTCTACCAGATTATTTGAAGGATGTCTCCACAGGAGCAAACCTTTCAATCTTAAGATACTTTTGGTATTTCACCTTGTGCAACATTTAATTTTTGGAAGATTTACATACGTGCCACTCAATTCTTTTGTATTTATATATCTAACACCAAAACTTCAATTTTTACATACATTTCACCTTCGTTATGCATAAAAATGTGTATTTAAGTTTTTAAAGAAAAAATCACGATATTTTTGACGTGATATGAAAGATTTGGGTGGTATAAATGTAATAATTAAATTTTAGGTTTCTTGTATGCATGAAATGCCCCCTTTTTTTTGGGTTTGGGTAGTTTTTGTTTTGTTGTAATTTTCCTTCCGTAGTAATTTCAATAGACGTTAACTATCTTGTTAGTCTATTATTCGTCACTCAGTGTAGTTCTTGTCGACTTCAATTTATTAATGAAATAAAATTTATTTTTCTGCTTACTTCCGCTATTTTTTGTTATAAATTTTCTGATTGAGAATGCAAAACAAGTTCATATATTTTTTCATCATGTTGTTCGTTGCAAGAGTGTATTGACTTCCGGACCCGATGTGTGATATTGTCACCATTATTATTGTGCATAAACTTATATATTGTGTTAGTTTAACATCTGATATATTAAATGATCATAGTGTGTCTGGTTAAATAGATCTATAATCACTATGATCACACATCTAGCTTTATATATCTCCATCACTTTTGTCAGTGTGCACTTCATTGGTTTACTTTGATTCCACAATGCATAATTTGTGGGACTGAATCGGAAAAAATTTCAACGAAATTCTAATTTGGTTGGCCCATTGAAGTCAACCATCTCACCAAAAAAAAAAAAAACAAGCACTATACAAACTTTTTTTAAAGACCATAAAGTCCATAACCAAAATTCAACAACTGATAGAAATGAATATGGCATCTTTAACTACCAAAACAGCTTTAACGACAAGAAAGAAAACCGCACCTTCGATTCCGGAGTGGAAAATTCCAAATCCAAACCAGTAGAGGTAGTTGTTGATGGGACTGAGATCATAAACGTTCAAGTACAGGTGCGTCCTGCTTCCGCCGCTCCTTTCTTCATTCTTCTGCTCCTTAGCTGAAGAAGATCTCGGTAAAAAATAGCGCATGTTCTCCCAAAGAAGAAGAAGAAAATCAACAGAAACAGCGTTTCAACCCGAGCAATCCTGAATCAGCTCCGACAACGGCATCTTCCCGGCCGCAAAAGTGTAAACCCTAGCTTTGCCGGATCAGGAATTAAGGCATTCATCGTTAAAGGCCCATCGTAAGCTGACCAGAACGCAACAATTGAAGTCGAGCCGCCATGAAATGAGATATTTCTCCACTTTAAAAGGAAATCCTAGTGCAAATTTGTGCTCTCCTTCGCTTACTTTCCATGAAACAGGTATGGCAGGAGCCGAACTGCGGAAAATGGAAAACCAGACGTTTTTCTTTTTTGAAGTTAGAAAAGGACAAATGGAATTCCGATAACAGAAACCCTCGAATTGGAGAATAATTACATGTGGCCCTTGCAATAAATTGATAAATGGAATTACCTCTTTGGCGCGACTTCCATCTCCAACACAGAGTTGATGGGATATACGTTTGCTGTTTGGCTCTGCGCACGGATCCTTGCGCTTGTTGGAAATTAATGATGGGGATCCCTTGTAAATCCAAATCCACCCTGGGATTTGGTCTCATTTGACTAAAAATTAGAGCTTAAAACTTGGTGATTATTGAATGTTAGAATGAGAGGTCATAGATTTACATTCCACTCAATTCATATTATTTAAATAATTAACACAAAATTCAATTTTAATATTTGTCATTTTATCTATGTATGAAAACATGTATTTCACTTTTTAAAAATTAAAATAGTGATATATTTTTTTGTGATACAGATAATTTTGGTGGCTTATCCTACTCATTAGGAGAGTGACATGTTTATTTATTGTGATACTTAAACGAGCATTGTGACGAGGATATCTCAGCCTCGCTGAGCAATGCGTGTTTTTGTATCATGGGCAATAAACAATACGATAGTGCTAATGATCTAAAGAATCTATTAGCATATCACCTGATTGCTTCGGATTTGCCACTAGCGAGTATAAAAATGAATATTTTTGCTACTATAAGTATTATTCACCTATTTTAAAATTACATATAGGTTAGGCCATATGTGAGGCCATCTCCTTTATGGTGTCACACTTTTTCTTGTGACGTGCTTTAGATCCCTTGGATCTGAGGATGTGACCAGCGTGGCAATCTTGTCAAAGTCATACGGTAACCAGAGATTTTACCCTAATGACTTAGATGATGGTTAGAACACTTTCTGTTAGATGATATGTTAGGTTAGAACTAGGTTGCCAGTAGTATTTTTGACACATGATTATTGTTATGTGTTGACTTGGTTGTCTTAGCCTGGTACCTTTTCTGCTTGTGGTTTTGGTGTGTTTGTGTGTGTCAATTTTTGGCATACATTATAGTATATTAGGTTGATTTGTTGTAAGGAGCCATGACATATTTATGCACACACAAAGATACTATAAAGAGGGTTTACATGTTAACTTTTGCTTGCATACGCTGTTTATATCCCTCGATAGGCATGGCTCAGACACACTACATGTAGATAGATTTCAATTTTAACATGTTTTTCGTGTCGGTCGGGTTTTTTTTTTCTTATGTAATTTTTAGATTCCTAGGAGAGTCTTGTAGCTAAAAAAAATATGGGCACAGGTTTTAAGGCGTTTGGTGCGGGAACCACGTGGTAGGGGACCATGAGTAGCAGCTCTTGTCCCGTGTCTTAATTCCACATTTGATATTGATGTATAGATTTAGGACCAGACATGTATATGCGAAGTCCAATCGCTATTTTTCTTTTCTAGGATATGTTGTCAACCTAGCAGTACCAGTCTCTTATTATTTTAATTTGGTTTGTTTTCCTGCTTTATTGCATGCTTGATTGCTTGAAATGAATTCCATTATTTCGTTCTATAGTTTGTATGGGGAATAAAAAAATGCAATATATGCTTTTCAGGATTTAAAATTCTAAATGTGCTATAAAATCTTTACAAAATATTTATGATAATGAAAATTTTAGGATTAAAATATTCAAGATTTTAATATTTACACCTTTACTTTTCTGCATGGCTTTGGGTCATATTTTATAGTAGCTGCATGCATGGTTATTATCCAAGTCATATAATAGGACCTCCACGGTTAGAATTGCAGTAGATAACTGCATTAATTTGCATGTCTCAAGGAAAAGCCCTCAAACTTCTTCAATCTGACTGAGCCAACATAGATTTCTACTTAGGTGGTTGTCTAGTGCGTGTAGAGTGTTAAAAGACCCCCAACTCGGACGATTGTAAGTCCTTTTGTCTGAAGCATTTCCAGTTTTGTAGCTGAACCTTCCTTTCTTCTTTCTTGATAGAGTTTCATTTCGGATGGTATAAGTCCTACCGCTTGGAGCTCCACCTGTAATTATATGATAGAGTTTCATTTCTTTGACTTTTGGGCTACTGAAGTCCCTATGTACGATGTAATTCACAAATTGGTAGCAAGGGATCTTTGGACGTGTTGGGTAGAACACCCTCACTACCAGGTAGACTTCGGTTCCTAGTGGCTTGGGATGACGAATTTGTGGTACCCTGGCCCGCTGCCTCAACCTTATAGGATCACTCTATCATTCCTCTTGCTGAGCCCCTTTGAGCCCTGTCGCTCTTTTAATGTTGTTGATATTATCTTGACCGCCTGTTTACTTATATGTTACTACCCATTTGAGATACGGTGATTCACCCTCTGCTCTTATAATAGGGGGTGAGCTATGATGCATAGGGATATCCCCATTGAGATGATCATGATTATTTCCTAGGCTCTGCATGCCTAAGAGTCGCTACTCATTTAGGCAGTGAGAGACTCACTCTCCGTCCCGTGATTTAGCTAGAGCTTTAAAGCAGCTGGACATTCCCATAAGAAATAACCATCCTATGATAACCTATTCTCCAGATTCATAATAATATAAGCGAAACTTCTTTTATCAAAAGTATTCTTGGTTATCCTCAAAGATGTAACTAACAAGAAGGATACGTTCCTCTGGGAGACTCTTGACCACAAAACAAAAATGTTCTTTTTGGTTCTCTGGTTACAAGTGATTTATGTAAGAATTCTCTTCATTGTTGTTGTGTTTCAAGATACTTCGATCTGATCTTGTTCGGATGTATACTCTTAACACATCACTCAAGGATTACTCATATATAAGTCTTCACTTTTTTTCTTTTTATTTGTTTGTTTATTTGTTGTCGTATCTCCTTTATATTTGACTCCTCTCATATTTGAATAATTTATATGATTCAAGAGAAAGATTTATTCGAATTATGAAATTATACGAAGACATATAAATAGAAAAGTTGTCGGCTTCGAGTATTTAAAAGAACCAAGAAAAATAATCTTAATTATTGAATGTGATTTGGATGATTCCTGTATGATATAATTTTTTTTTTTGGATCTAATCATTATTTGGTTGATTCATTCAATTCCTTAATCCAATTTACGTAAGGACTCTTTGTTTGAGATATTATCATAGTTTATGTACTCATAATCTATGACTTGTTATTGATGATGGTCTTCTTCTTGCACTCATATTCCCAATAATATTTTCTTCTAAACGACTAATAGTAAACAAAACATTTAAAAGTAAATGATTAACTACAGTAAGATAATCATTTTTATAAATAAAGTGTGAATGGTAAATGACATCATCAACAAATAATTAATGGCTTCCCCTTGACAAGATAGGGTGAATTAGAAGACCTAAAATTAACAATGAGATCCCCAAAATGATGAACTGGAGGCACACAATATAATCCAACCCTTAGTTGTACCTACTTCGATAACACCACAAAGGCCAATTAGAGTTTTAAGTAGAAATAAAAGACCTAAAAATCTCTATGATGAAAATTTATCATCATGACAAATGAGGTTCATTAATAGTTGTAGATACTGAGTAGACAGTGATGTGGAGAAAATTAATGTCAAAAAGTATCTAATCACAAAATATGATATAGGATTGTGAATCTCTGTATATTTCAAATACATTAAAGTTGACATATAACAAAAGCTATATCAATTGTCTTTGAAAATAAACTATGAGCCAAAAATTAAGGTAAGGTTGTACTTTTAGCTTAACATACGGTAAGACATGCTTGTATTATTAAATTAATTTGCATCGCACTGGGAAATTTAATGCTTGAAAATTATAATTTTTAAGAAATTATTTTCTTTGTGGGCTCATTGCTTGTAATAGCAGCTTATCTAATGCATGAAGAACAACATTCTGGAAGAAGCACAGAGAGTGGAGAAAAACATTAAGGAAAACTTTTGGTAAGAAATGCAGATGCATTTCATTTTCTTAATATACTGTAGATTTACACAGGTTGCTTGCTTATATAAAGGTATACATGAAAGTTCTAGAGTGTTGTCACGTGATAAATAGGTGGCTAGAGGTTGCGCACGTGAACCAGAGGACCATAAAGATGATGAGTATCATGGTAGTGGAGGAGTGTCACCACCTCTCTCTCCCTGCAAGCTGAGTGTTCTCGGTAGAACATGAAGCTTGGCACGTTGCTCTTGATTTTTTTTTTTGTAGGGCCTTTATGAGGATGTCAGCGAACTCATCCTGGGTATGGATCAATTTGAATCCGCTTTGTTTCGATGTGATTCCACATACAATGGTGTTCAATTTTAATATGCTTCATTTTGGCTTGAAAGACGAAATTATTGGCGAGGTACATTGCGGAGTTTATCATCACAATAAAGTGGTGTCGAGTTCTAGAAGGTGACTCTAAATTTTTGTAGGAGTCGACAGAGCCAAAGGACATCTGTAGTTGCAATTGCTAACATCTGATATTCCGCTTCAGTAGATCTCCTGGCCACTGTTGATTATTTCTTAGCAGTCCAAGAAATGAGGGCATCGCCCATGAAGGAGCATATTCTAGTGGTAGATTTTTGGTCCTCTTGGTCACTTGCCCAATCTGCTCTGCATAGCAGCGGAGAAGGTCTTCAGGATGGATGTATAGTCCAAAGTGACTGGTGCCTTTCAAATATCCTAGAAGGTGAGTTAGCTGTTCGTATTGAGTCGTAGTTGGAGAGTGCATGTGTTAGCATAGCCAATTCACTACATAAGATATGTCTGGTCGAGTGACCATGATATATTAAAATGAGCCCATTAATTGGCAATAGAGAGTCGGATTGTGGATGGGAGCGCTTGATGGAGGGGTCTCTTTTGGTGTTTTCGTTCATTTTTCTCTTTTTTATTTTAAAAATAGTTGTGAGCTTTGTCGATCGTTGTATACTTCCCTTATTCGAATAAATCTCCCTCTTGAATCACATAAGTGATTTGAAGATGAGAGAAACCGAATAAGAAGGGACAATCAAAGAAAGGTTATTTTTCGTATGGGAAAAATCATGGTGCTTCGAAGCTCGTGCTAAGTTATCAGACAGAGAGTCAGTCTCTCATATCCCCAAATGGACTCCTTGGACTCCATTTTTTTTTCACAGCCTGGCTCTGATACCATAACAACAACTTATCTAAATGCATGGAAAACAACATTTTGGAAGAAGCACATAGTAGAGAACAACAATTAGGAAAATAGTTAGTAACAAGTGCAGATGCATTTCATTTTCTCAATATACTCTAGCTTTACACATGTTGCTTATATAAAGGTATACATGAAAGTTCTTGAGTGCTATCACATGAGAACCAGATGGTCATAGGTTGTGCGTGTGAACCAGGGGACCAAAAACATGTTTAGTATCATGATAGTGGAGAAGTGCTGCTAATAGCTTGTATGCTTACTTTGTCAATTTATTTAAAATTCCATATTTATACTTATAACCCCTTAATGTCATAACCTTATGCGTGGCATGGTGTATTTGCCTTTTAAAAAATTAGTTATAGTGATATTTAGGTGCGATGTCAAATATTTGAGTGATATGCATGTAAATATCAAAATTTAGATTTTAGATATATAAATATATAAAAATTGTGTGCCATGTATTTAAATGCCCCTCTTTTTAAAAACACTTAGAATATCAAATAAATTATTTTTCGTGCTTTTAAAATAAATATAAAATAAAAAAAAATACACTAAGCGAAAAAAACTAAAAAAGAAAATAATCCCTAAAATGGAGAGGATTTTGTATCTTGAATTCATTTTATCTGTACATGACGGGAGAGTGAACATAAATTTTAATATTTACATAAAAAATATGAATCTCCAACAGTGATAATTAGTGGTAATTTTGATGTGAAAGAAAATAAGTGAGTGGTATGCGTGTAGATTTGGAAAAAATATTACATCAGGACTTCGCACGTGGAGCTACGTGGGGAGTCAATGAAATTACGCCGTGGAGGTGATCGGTCCGGTAGCACAAGAGAATATTCCCCTCGTGTTATTAAGGTGTTAATGTGTGTTATTTAGGTGTTACTGTTAGTTATTCAAGTATTATTGATGTTTTATTGTGTTATTATAATACCGAGAATATTTTCAGAACACAATAATATCTGTATAACATACAATAACACCTGAATAACACGCAATAACACCTCAATAACACGAGGGAAATATTCTCTTGTGTTACCGGGCCGATCACCTTCACAGCGTAATTTCATTGGACTCTATACGTAGCTCTACGTGTGAAGTCCTTATGTAATACTTTTTCGTAGATTTGAGTGTTAGATATGTGAATAATGAAGAATTGTGTGCTATGTCTTATGTATGTCCCCTGTATGTAAATGCCCTTTTTTATTATTTGAAAATAAGAGCATTGAGATAATATATGATGAGCTTTTATTGAAAATTTTATATTATACACGTGTATAAATTATGTAATGAATAGCCAAGTAACGACTTGCCAAAGTGAAAGATACATTAATGATATTCTTCTATATTTATATATATGTTTATATTGACTTAGATATAAGAAGCAAATTCATCGAAAGTAAATGATCCACTTATTCAATATTGATCATATCTATTGAAGTTGTTTTAAACGCTCTAGAGATTTTCCTCTGGCATTTACATACAGAGGTGGTGGATGGTGATTAATGGCTGCAAAAATTGAAAGTGTTCGCCAAGTCATCAGTGAAAGATCCTAGACTTCAACTTCCTCTTTTGTAGACTCGGATCTTCCTATTTCTTAGGATCTAGTCTCCTTCTCATGAGGGAGGTATAGTTTTGTTTATAGATCTCAGGTTGCAAATAAATATGAAATTCAAACACTCTGATAGAACTGCCTGGAAAGATCTTATTGATCAGGCGGTATTAGAGAGCATTTGAGTGTGTTAATACTATCAAAATTGAGTGATTTTAGGCTTGTTGGATTCGCCTTGTTGACTCACTTAATTTGACTATGACCTTACCATCCAACTATTCCACTCCTTCAAGACATTTCACCCAACCATTTCATTCTTTGGGCTGACCAACCAATCAGTTAGCTATCTAAGTTCGTCGCCGACCAATTCACTGAACGGGCCCAACTGTGAGCTTCTGGTCACTCAATGGTCCAAACCAGCACAACAGGTTAAATAAAAGCTAATAGGATATAAATAATATAATAAATTGTAATATGTATATTAGTATTTATAATTACTAAGTAAAGTTGCAAAGACGGCCGCCGAATAGAGAAAGTTTGAGCAACATGTTCAGACACACAAAAAGACTAAATAATTTGTAATATCATTTTTAAAGCAAAAGTAATTATATAATATTGTAATCCCTCTCTTTATTTTCCATAAATAAAAACACCATGACAGGTATTGGGGAGGTTTTTTTATTCCTCTCTACTATAACGTAACTATTTAAGTGAAACAAAATCAGTCTAAAAGTCTGAAAAACGCCCTATTGGCCTGACGGGCAAGTCCTCCTCTTCTCCACTTATCTCTCTCTTTCTTTTTCTCTCTCTCCCTAGGTCAATACACTCTATTCATTGGGTGATCTACCGAACAACTCTAGATTCAACAATTTCAATTACACTTAACATCAAAATCAATTCACAGAAGTATGTCGTTGCAATATGAATCACACTTGCTACGACCATGAGGGCGGGTCAATATCCTAGTGCTCCCTCATAGAGCTCAAAAAAAACAAGTTTCACTAACCCACACTTAAGAGAAAGAATGCATAAGTGAGCCCAACCAAACCCCCCTTCCTTGGGGAAAGAAACTCAAGTGACTCCCACCGAGGCCATGTCCTCTTCTAAAGTCTCCTTGGTGCATTTGCACTTCCTGGGCAGTGTTGTAATAGACCCTAACTACATTGGTTTCTTGTCAAAATGAGACAAACTCCACTCTATCCAGCGCGACTTTAACCCCACTAGAGTTGCGGAGAAGAAAATGGCTCAAGAATAGAGTCGTAAGTAGAAGTGAAAGTGTGGGGTGGTGAATTGGTGGGGAAGTTACATCACTGTGGGTTGGACTGGAAAATTTTGCTATAAGTTGGGTCTCTGTGGGAGTCCGCTCTTAGGAATTATAATAAGAAATAATTTTTTCTGTACTAAGTTATAAGGAATAAATTATTTGCTTAGATTAAAGAGATATTTCCTTTCCCATTTTATATTTATTTTCTTGGATTGGGAATTATTGTTTTCCTATTTTATGTCATTCCTTATATCTCCTAATAATTAATATGAATTGATTATTGGAGATATTATGTGATATATCTTTCATTTCATATTATTATTTTTTTTATTATTTTTCCTATTATATGATTATTGTAAGAATTATTTATACCACGGTTCATATCAATGAAACAAATTAAGTATTCAACTTTATTCCGCATTATTCTGAATTTCAATATGGTATCAGAGCCAAACTTTTGCCCTAACCATCGGTAGTTATTGAAGGACCGTCAAGGTTCCCTTCCCACCGGTCTTCTTGCGGGAACGGAGGAACCATTTGACTGTCTTGATTCTCGCTATCTGCTTGTTGTCTCATTATTTCTTCGTCTGCGTCAAAGAGGAAAACTAACCTACATTCCCTGCTTCGTCGGTTTCATCCCTGCTGCCGAAACTCCCATTCATCTTCTCTTTAGGCTAAAACACATGACAGACAAAACTCAAAAATCAACCAAACATGAATTTTGAGACTTTCTATAAGCACTGCAGAAATTACAGTCAAAAGACAAACATAGTTGTCTACTTATCCAAACACATGACAAACAAAACTCAAAATTCAGCCAAGCCTAAATTTTGAGTCTTCCTATAGACACTGCAAAAACTGCATTCAAAAGACAAACACAGTAGTCTACTTGCCGAAACACAAGACAAACAAACTCAAAATTCAGCCAAGCCTAAGTTTTGTGTCTTCCTACAGACACGATAGAAACTACAGTCAAAAGACAATCACAATTTTCTACTTCAGTGCAAACTCCTCTGCATCATTACATGTAGGAGTTTTCAGTCTACCTACAGGCACTGCAATAAATGTAGTAAAGTAATCAAAGTTGTCTACTTCCCTGTAAATTTCCTGCAACAGTACTAGTAAAAGTTTTATGTTTACCTACAGACACTACAGGAACTGCAACCACAACTGTCTACTTACCTGCAAACTCCCCTCCAGCATTATCTGTAGGAACCTTCCTCCTATCTACATACATGCAGTAACTGCAACCAAAGACAACCGCAGTACATAATAAAAACTTGAAGTTCTACTTTACATAATCTTTCTCGCTCATTGTTTGATATTTTTAAATTCAAGTTGAATGTGATTTTCAACTATGTTCAAACTTGAGGATGAGTGTTAGGAATTATAATAGAAAATAATATATTCCTGTAAGATGTTATGAAGAATAAATTATTTCCTTAAATTAAGAAAAAATTTTCTTTCATATTTTATATATATTTGCTTGGATTAGAAATTATTTATTTATTTATTTTATGTTATTCCATATATCTCCTAATAATTGATATGAATTTATTAATTGACATATTTATGTGATATATCTTTCCTTTCATATCATTTCTTTTTTATTATTTTTCCTATTATAAGATTATTGTAAGGGTTATTTATACATCCGTTCATATCAATGAATCAAATCAAGTATTCCACTTTATTCTGCATTATTCTGAATTTCAATCAGAACTGATATCCCGGTAGGTCTACTTTATGGCCGATAATCCCATAATGAAAGCATACGTGAGAACTCTCCTCATATTCAACTGGTTGAAAAAAAAACTCCCATAAAGATCGTTGATCTGCACCCTAGTTGGAAGCTTCTTCGAAATGTCCATCCAACCACATATTATTGTGTACATACTTCGTTCCTAGTTGCAAGTTTTTTCTCCTACCATTGCCATCCTTTAAACCATTTCCTGCCATGTATTACTTTACATAAAGACTAATGTTTTTATCCACCCAAAATTTCAACAAATAGGCCACTAGAAAAATCATATATTCCAATTTACCATGCACCAGTGAATTTAATATTGGAACAATTAAAAAAAAGCCAACCAAATCCAAAAAAATCAAAAAAAAGAAAACAAAAACTTAACTTTTTAAAATTAAAACAACCAAATCTTTCATATCACCTTAAAAATATCCCCATTTTAACTTTTAAAACGTGAAATACACATTTTCATGCATGAATAAGATGACATGTAAGAATATAAGTTTAGGTGTTACATATGTAAATACATAGGACTTGAGTGGTATGCATGCAAATCTTCAGACCGGTGTTGAATTTTTTGGCTCTGTAAAAGATTACAAATCCTAATTAAAAGTACATAAGCAGATTGAGCTTAAACTGCCATATTTGAACTTCAATTTCTCCTCCTCTAAAAACTTGAAAAAGCCAATAATAACTCCACCTCATCTCCCATTTGAACTTTCATTTGCAACTGCAAATCTCTGAGCACCAAATAGATCCTTTCTGATTCAGGATGCACACTATCCCCAGCAACAAACTCCCAAATCTTGCTCTCAACCTCAACTCCACTACACCCAGCTTCCTCCTTCCCTCCAAACCTCCTCATCAACCCCTTCACAATTTCCACATCACCCCATCTGTTCTCTGCAGCATACAAGTTCCTCATCATCACATAATTCCTCACATTTCCTGGCTCCACCGTAGCAGCCATCTTCATCACCCTCTCTGCCCTGCTAACATCTCTGCAACAAAGGCAGGCAAACAACAAAGAGCTTAATATAATCCCATTGGGACCAGAAGCCATATTATTGATAAGAGCTTCAGCTTCATCCAAATACCCTCCTCGCCCAAACATGTCCACCATACAGCCATAGTGTGCCAAGTTCCGATCAATGCCAAAATTCTCCATCTCCTTAAACCACCTCCTCCCTTCCTCAACAAGCCCACCATGGCTACAAGCTGACAGTACCCCAACCATCGTTACCTCATCAGGGCTAACTCCACTCTGCTGCATCTCCATGAACGCAGCCAAAGCCTCCCTTGCCCTTCCGTTTACAGCCAGTCCGTTGATAAGAGCGTTCCATGAAGCTGTTTCTTTTCTAAGCATCAAGGCGAAGATTTTCTTTGCCTCATTTACATCGCCGCATTTCACGTACATGTCTATCAATGCGTTGCAAACCTTGATCGAGTCGTCAAGCCTCCACCGCCGAGCATAGCTGTGGATCCATCGGCCGAGGTCCATCGCACCCATGTCAGCAATGGCTGGAATGATGCTCACTAGCGTGACTTCATCCGGGACGAACAGGGATGAGTGTGACTGCAGCTCTCTAAAGAGCTCTACTGCCTTGTGAGGCTGCCGGTTGGAGCTGTAACCACCAATCATGGCGTTCCAGGAGAAAAGATTCTTGTCAGCCATTTCATCAAACAGATGCCTTGCAGAAATCATGTCGCCGGCATGGCAGTACCCAGAAAGCAAAGTAGTCCAGGACACCACATTTTTTTGACGCATTTCTTCGAACAACTTTCGGGCAGAATCCATGTCGCCTGATTTTACGAAAAGGTTGATGATAGCATTGAATGCTGCTGTGTCCTTCTCCGGCATCAACCGAAACATATCCATGGCTGATTCGGCTTCTCCACTACTCGCATAACCAACTGTCATTGCAGTCCATGACGCGGGGCTTTTCTCGGGCATTTCGTCAAAAACGTTCCTTGCGGAGCTCAACTTTCCAGCTTTGGCATACATATCAACCAACCCCGTGGACACGAATAGATTACAGCCAAACCCCATTCTGGCAATATGAGCGTGCAACTGCGAGCCTTCTCTCACATCTCCTGGTTTGTGCAAAAAGACGCAGGCTTTAAGAAGGAAAGGGAAAGTATAGCTGTCAGGGAAGAAGTCCGGCAATCGCCGGAGATCTCGGTAGAGAGAAACCGATTCGTGGTGCTGACGATTTTGGACGAGAGAACGGATCATGGAGTTGCAGAGAAGTGTGTCCTGTGCAATGCGACAGTCGAAGACGCGGCGGGCGAGGTGTAGAGCGGACATGGAAGCAACAGGAAATGTGCCGGAGAGAGCGGCAGCAACATTGGTAAGGGTCGAGATGAGGAGAGTAAGGAGGTGGATGTTGCTGTATAGGGAGCGGCGGAGGAGAAAGGCGTGGATTTGATGGAGGGAGGAGAGATGGCGAGAAGAGGAAGAAGGCGGCGTTGAGCGGATCTGTTGTAGGAGCTTGAAGCAGAGCTTCTCGTCCGGTGACCAGACCCCGTTCACGCCGAGGGAGAGGGGCTGGGTTGGGCTGCGGATATTTGAGAGCATCTTCGGTTTGCTTCTTCATCACGGGGCTGGTGGCGCTTGGAAACGCGCGGGACAACAAAGTTTGATCTAAGATCCCTTTCGGCAGAAAGTTCCTCTATGAAAAAAGGAAAAATTTCTTTCCGGATTGGAGTAATATATATGTGTGTTATATCAAAATATTAAAGTAAAATTACGTGCTCCACAATAACCTCGTAATAACCTAAAAATAATCTTGGAATAACCTCCGTGATATATGAGTTTCTCTTCAATAACCCCAAAATAATTTCCGCGGCGCTATTTCAGAGTTATTGAAGTGGAATCGCGAAGATTATGTCGGGGTTATGTATGTGTTATTTTAGAGTTATTGAAGTGAAATATATTGATTTCTCATCAGTCATCATGAAATAACTTCTACGGTTCCACTTCAATAACCTTAGAATAACTTCCGCGATGTAGCACACGTAATGATATATTACTGGGAATCCGCATGTAGAACTATGTTATGAGTTCGGACAAAAAATTTTTCCATGATAAAAATCCTTTCTATGCATGCATTGTTGTGTTGTTTATAACATGGTCAATTCAGATTGAGCACACAATATATATCACCAATGTAATTTTCAATGAAATCAAAACAATCATGTTTAAAATTATAAAATAATATATTCTTTTTCTCACATTTCTCTCGCTCTCTATCTTACTGTATTGTTTGACTCTCTTTCACTTATTTTGCCCCTTTACATTCACCTTATGTTGTTGCTGAATGTTGCTTGCACATTCATTATTGCATCACTGTATCGATTCCAACATGTGTATATGTCATCATTCATATATTACATTTGAGAAGTGTATACTTCAAAACTTGTAGTCATTGCAGCAGCTTGTTACCTCATAGTTTCATACAACTTATCTTCTACTTCACTAGAATTAAACATACTGACGAACTAACATCATAAGTTATAACTAAGGTTGTAATCGAGCCGAGTATATCATAATTCGTATTTGGCTTGGTATAATTATAAGTTATTCATGATTGACTTGAGCTAGTGTCGAGCTTTCATATATTATTTGTGGGCTCAAAAAAACCGTGACCGCTCCCCGAAAAACTCAGTGTTTATTTTTTTTTTTTGAATTGCTAAGAGATTTTTGAAGGGACAAATTTCAGAAGACAGATTAGATTGTAGATAAAACACTATCCCAGAGATTTCATCATCATTTAACAATGACTTATGGATTCGGGGTTCGAGTTTTCCAATGGGAGTAAGCTCGTATAGTTAATTACTTTTCCCGATAGCGAGAGAGCACTTTCAATTAAGGCTAGTTATTAAGAATTGAAAGTTTAATATTTAATAGTAGCAATATTAGGATCTAAGTTGTAAAATTCATCACTTGAAACTTAAAGCGAATGGTGGGGGAATGTAGACGAAACCCAATCAAGATCACATGATTCTGTCATCCTGGGGTATCTTCCTTAATCTACTTGGACAAAAAGAGATAGTTGACCTAGCCTGACTGAAGGATTCTTATCAGCGGTCATGGATTGCATTGTCCAAAAGATCCTTATAGATTTGGAGTAGATATTTGTCCAAGGAAACAAAATTTAGTTGACCTTAGCTAACATAAGGGTTTATGACAGTCAATGGTACCATAGTGATTCACAACTCAAATAGTGAAAAGTAATTGGAAAACATACAAGTTGCAGTCGTGATCATAACATAATGGTGTCATTTAGTGACAATCATTCGGTCTGATAATGCTAGTCGTAACCGTTATTTTGTGGTTTCATTTAGCAGTAGAATCACACAGAAAGATGACTCAGGTCACATCTTTACTGGAGTGCAATTACTTTGATTGTGAATATATTGATACATTTGATATGACATTCGTTCCTTTTGAGTTGAAATCAATCAAAATTTTGTCATCCTTGACAAACTGTTATGGAGGGTTGATGAAATTTGCTTTAAATCTCTTAGGTGATTGAATTTTACTTGGACATTTTAGTTGATTACTTTAAAAATCTTGATTTAAGAAATTGACCCCTTCAGTTGAAATATTCTATCAAAACGACCGTCATTAGAGAATTGAACATTTAAAACTTTTATATTTGAAAGGAGGGGAAATTTAACTTTGTTAGCTTAAGCTTTCCAAAGTATAAGTCATGTTGACTCTTGTCCTTATAAGAAGGACGATTTGACTAGGTGATTTGGATTTGTAAATTCTTATTTCAGGATTTGGGCATTCATTTGGTCTTACTAAACTTGTCAACTTCGGTCCTTACGAGAAGGATGATGAGACTAGTCGGGTGGGACTTACGATCCTATCATATAGACAAGATGACCCAATTAGCCCACACACAATTCTCGAACCTAATATTTCAGCATTCAATAGATTTGGTTGGAGCACATGTGAGCTTTTAGATTTCATATATTCAAATAGTTTAAAGAGTTTAATAAGCTTTACAGACTTGCATAAACTTTAAGCCATATTTATACAATTTAATATGAAGTTTACATCAAGGAGCATATGCAAGATTTTGAAAATGTGCATAATTATTGTGCTTATTAATACTTCACCAACAAATTTTCATCATCTGACACGAATTTCGAAGTATAACACAAATCTCAGGACGATATTTTAAGCAAGAAATATTTAAATCTTGATAAATGGTCATTCAGAGCTCTGATTTCAGCAAACTTATAGTTAAACTGACCGGCTCGATGAGACGGACCTAATGATATGAAAACTAGTACAATCCGAGTCAAATCAAGCTCAGATCAAGTCATTAAACCAC
>NEWO01000114.1:1436076-1458306 GCA_003013225.1 Phalaenopsis aphrodite
AAGTATAAGTCATGTTGACTCTTGTCCTTATAAGAAGGAGGATTTGAATAGGTGATTTGGATTTGTAAATTCTTATTTCAGGATTTAGGCATTCATTTGGTCTTACTAGACTTGTCAACTTCAGTCCTTACAAGAAGGAGGATGAGACTAGTCGGGTGGGACTTACGATCCTATCCTAAAGACAAGATGGCCCAATTAGCCCACACACAATTCTCAAACCTAATATTTGAGCATTCAATATATTTGGTTGGAGCACATGTGTGCTTTTAGATTTTATATATTCAAATAGTTTAAAGGGTTATTAAGCTTTACAGACTTGCATAAACTTTAAGCCATATTCTATACAATTTAATATAAAGTTTACATCAAGGAGCATATGCAAGATTTTGAAAATGTGCATAATTAATGTGCTTATTGATACGTCACCAACAAATTTTCATCATCTAACACAAATTTTGAAGCATAACACAAATCTCAAGATGATATTTTAAACAAGAAATATTTAAATCTTGATAAAAAGTCATCCAGAGCTCTAATTTCAGCAAACTTATAGTCAAACTGGCCGGCTCGATGAGATGGACCTAATAATATGAAAACTAGTCTAATCCGAGTCAAATCAAGCTCAGATCAAGTCATTAAACCACCCTTAGAAGATTTCTGGACACATTTGGAATGTCAAACAAATGTTGACACTGACAAGTTTATACTCGAATTGAGCGGCTCGACAAGACGAATCTAACAAACCCAAGATCACTCAATTCCAACATCGTTAAGACACTCAAATGTCCATTAAATGTGGCATGATTGGAGGAAACTCTCTAGACCGTTCGATCAAAATGGTTGATATTTCAACATTAATTGCACCCAAAACACTATAAATAGACCCCCTACCCCTCCCATGAAAAGGAGCTTGAGTATAGAGAGAGAGTTTGACGCCATGAGGAGAAGCTACAGCTCAGCACCACAGCCGACCTCCGTCGTTAACCACTGTCGACTGTCGTCGACCACCACCAACCTCCGACGACCACCGCCGACCACCGTCGACCACCACCGACCATCGTCGACTTTTGACAACCGTCATCGACTACCACTAACCACCATGGATCACCACCAACCAAACGCCGTCAGTCGACGTTGTAATCCAAAAAAATATAGTTACAATTTCCCGTCTGTGAGACAAGTTATTTCTGTAATCAACAATCAATAGTGGATTTTTGCAACCTGGTCAAGTCACATGGTTTCTCTCTTACGGGTTTTCCACGTAAAAACTTCTGGAGTCATCATCGCTTGTTTCTCTTTCATTTGTGTATGTGTGAACTTTCGTACAATGCTAAGACAATAGTCTGTTACTATTCCACCACAAATTTTCTAGCACGCATCACTTATATAAACACCTTATAGCATATATAGCTTAAAAGTATCTCAAATGGTACTCATCTAAGTCATAAGAGTGGATTGACATTTCAAAATATTTTACGTAAGCCTCAATTTTTACATATTTTCATATACCACTCAATTTCTACACACTTATGTACTTACATGCATGCATCTCAATTTATTTGTTTCCAGCGCAACCCTAAACTCAAACCCGGGCAAAAAAACCGACAACAATGCCAAACACGTTCGATCGGTCAGAAGCATGAAAAACAACCAACAACGATGCTAACAACGTATGATTGGTCAAAAACATAACAAAACACTGATAACGACGCCGAGAGCGTCCGATCGGTAATAGAGGCCTACAGAACGTATCAACTCCCGACATCAACAAGCCCCTCGAATGGTGCATATACAATTGTCCTGCGCCCAAATTATAAAGTTAGCACCTCACGTGACAAGCTCTGTGAGGGGTGCGTAAACGTTGTCTTGCGCTCAAATTATAAAGTTAGCACTCGACAACGACAAACTCCGCGATGAGTGTCTAACGATTGCCAAAGGCTTATGGGATGTATTGACACCTTGCAGTGACAAGCTCAAGTGCGTAAACAATTGACTTGGGCCCAAAACATAAAGTTAACACACGATAGCTACAAGCTCTGCGAGGGGTGTACAACTCTAAAACTGCACCCAAATCATGAAGTTAACACTTGACAGTGAAAAGCTCCACTAAGGGTGTACAACTCTAAGACTCCCCTATGGGGAGAACAACTCCGAGACTCTCCCCTTCAGGGCGAACATCTACAAGACTCCCTTCCATGACAAACAAATACAAGACTCCCCTTCGAAGCGAGCAACTACAAGACTCCTCTCTAAGGTGAGCAACACTTAGACTTTTCCTCTGACGACCAAAATTTCCTCCGATGGTTGTCTCTTCCTCTGATAGTCGACTTTCCCTCCGACTAGCCATCAGAACCCAGACTCAACAGATGACTACAAAGATATCATAATGAAGTGCAAAAAGTGATTAACAATCGACAGAATCAACAACAAATTAAGTATTCAAAGTTTGTTTGATTTATAAATTTCCTTTTGCTTATTGTTGTTCTCACTATCAAGGAGAGAAACTTAATATGTACACTTAGAAAATGTTTGCATGGATCTTGAGGCAATCCAGTAGCCGGCCACCTCGTTTCAGTCTACCGACCAACTTGTCTCTCTTTACCACCTCACTTTAGTTGACCGACCAAACTCTCTATGTCGGTCACCTCACTTTAGTCAGCCTACAAACATGAACATGAAAGTCTGCATCGATCTCAAGACGATCCAACAGTTTAAATAAAAAAGGACTAAAATGTTACTTGCTTTTTTCTTCAAAGCATAACCAAATATGTAGTTTTTGTACCTTTTATCTCTCGTATCTTAGGAGGGTTTTATCCGGGGGGCTTTTTGGGGCACCCCTTATTTGTAATATCTAATTTTATGAAATTAAATGGGTCCACAAGCCCATAAGCACCCCATTTTCCCAAGGCTGGGAGAAGTTTCTTCTCTCTCTCTCTCCTCTCCCTCATTTTTACTCTCTTGATCACCTCTTCTCGACCTAATACTTCATTCTCTGAGCATATAAGAGGCTATTATACAAGCCTCCAACTATCTCTAATGTGTCTAACAATTCGAGTACCCCCTCTTTAAGGCCAATTGTGATATGAATAATTTTTAACAGTTAAAATAATAATATTCTTGAGTGATATGGAAGATTTAAGTGAGCTTAACAGTTTTTGTTTCTCTAAATACATAAACTTACATAATTTTGTCAAATTTGAGAGAAGAGTTTTTCTCAGCCCCTCTAATTATCCATTAGTATTTAGCCACAGACTAAAACTAACGGCCACGCACTTGTTCAGCACTTTTTCATCGTCTAAAACTAACTAATTGTCATCCCTTTTACTAAAAAATTGCACAGCGAATAACACGAGCGTCATGAGGTTAATAATAGAAAAGTAAGGCGAAAAAGGCCCCTTGACTTCTGAACATGTGATTGACATCGACTTTCTCCAACAATGACGAATTGTTTGAATTTCTTTAAGTAGAAATGTTGACGGTTGTAGGGTCTCATATTAACGTCACGGACAAAAAGAAAATTGATAAAGAGAATAACATGGATTTTTAAAGTAGAAAATTTAATAGTGTAAAAATTATGGGTCCTAGACCAATTAAAATAATTATACCATATCGATATATGTTTCAAGGTTTTAATGGCCATTGAATAGTTGAAAATAGTATTACACAAGGATGAGTGATCTACTTGACTTTTGCTTGGGGAGTGGGGGAATGTTTTGGAGAAGTGGCGGTGATCTGATTGTTATGAAGGAAGACTGACAGTTGAACCCGTGTGGGAGAAAATCTGATGTCATGAAATGTCATCGGTAGCGATGGCTCGATGGTGGTGATCCAATGGCAATGAATATGGTGGTCGAACAACGGTGGTCTGATGACAGTAGCGGCCGGACATCAATAGTCTGGTGGTGATGACGATGTTGGCCGGGAAACGGTAGTTTGTTGATGGAGGGGCTCGACGATGCCAGTCCGGTTGTGCCGACGGTGATGGGTGGGCAACAATGGTTTGACGACGGAGTTGGCTTGGCGTCAAAGACTGTGGTCGTCGGGAAACGGTGTTCCGGCGGTTGTGGCGGCTAGATGACGGTGGTACGATAGCAGCGACGATGATGGCCCATGCTAATGGAGCTCGAGAGCCCTTAAGGGCAGCTTGGAGATCCTTCAGCCTTCTAGTTCAGGTTCAGGTCTCCCTTTATAATTTTTAAGAACTTCTACGCCTATTTATGAGATTATAATTGTTTTCCGTATGGATGTAAATATATGAATTTTTATGTGGGGGTTGGAATAAAAATTTATTTTAGAAAATAAAAAAAATGATTTATTTTTAAACCAGTTTTTGATTTAATTAAACTTTAATCGAATCTAACGCTGAGATGGGATTATATTTAATGACTTTCAGCCGTGTTGTGCTTGTGAATAATCTCCTAATCAGCAATCTGATTGATTAACTTTTTATATTGATAAACAAGTTTTAATCTGACATTCAAATAAATAAATTAAATCTGTGTGAAATAGCCCAATATATAGGAAACTTTATGTTGGAAAAAAGTCCTAATTAATTTTAGTAATTTACCTTATCTATGTATATATATCTCATATATATTTATGTTGGAAAAGGGTCTCAGAAATCTTAGCTTGATTAAACAAAACAAGACAGTCATCTATCTTACTGCTGAATTAGTAGAGGGGGGACTAGGTTGAGTGGAAACCATTGGTGGAGGGGATGGGAGTGAAAAGGAGGATGGAGAGGGAGTAGTGAGAGACTGGGAGGATGGTTGGGGACATGGGCTTGGAGATTCAGAGGTTTTAGAGTAGAGATGGGTATAAGAAATGAATGAGGGTGTTGTGGTGAGTGGTGTGTTAGTTGTGATGTGTTGATTGGGGAATTGATTGTGAATTGCATGAGAATAAATATTTTATTGATAATATGAAGATATTTGTAGCCTTTGTGATGTGAACTGTAATCGAGGAACAAACCTGTGGGAGCCTTTGTGCTAATTTTATGTTGGGTAGCATGTGGGTATCGGGGAAAACAGACACATCCAAAGGTACAGAGGTGTTGATATTCTAGAGGTTTATTGTGAGCGAGTTGATAGGGTATTTATTTTGAGTGGTGTAGGAAGGGAAATGGTTGATTAGGTAATTGGCAGTGAAAATTGCTTCCATCCAAAATTGAGGGGGAAGATAAGTTGTGTTGAGAAGAGTGGGTGCGATCTTAAAGAGGTGTCATTGTTTACGTTCGTCAAAGTCGTTCTGTTATGGGGTGTAAGGATAACTAAATTGGTGTATAATTCACATTTTGGATATATGTGTAAATTTATGATATTTGACATTTTTGTTAAAAAGAATTTTAATATATGTGAAAATTTATAAAATGAGATTTCAATTCAGATTTTTTTTTTCGTAGGAAAACACCGGTAAAAGCGAGAAAATCCATCAATGAAAGTAACATAATATATGTATCCTTAAATTGAGGAATAGGGGAAAGGACTCCACACATCCAAATGTAATATATCAAAAATTTTATCGATAGTAGTACCATATTAAAAAGACAACTAATGACACCTATTTCTTAGACACTCATGAAAGCAGTGATAGGTTGGGAAATCCTCAGTTGTGAGATGTGTTTAAAGATGAGAGAGATGACTTCTTGTGAGGGTGGCCAAGTCTATTGTGCCCTTCATGTAGTGAGATTGTGTTGAAGTGTAGTGGCTTGACTATCTGGACTAGTCAATAAAGGTTTGTTGATGCGACGATCCTGTATGCAAAATCGGTTAGCTTCAAAAACAACCTGGCAGTTCTTGTCCTTAGTAAGTTTTTTTAATGAAATAAAATTTTGAGAAAGAGAGGGAGCACATGAAAGAAGGGAAAGAAACAACTTACAGTCGAGAGTGGGTAAAATACCCTTACTGGTATGTGAGATGTGAGTGGCCTGGCCATTTCCAATGGTGACCTTATCAATGTCATGATATGAGAGTGGTTGTTCCAAGCTTTCACTATAGGGGGTTATATGCACTATAGCTCTTCTATCTAAGATCCATTTTTATTTTTGGGGGTGCGTATTAGTAGCTAAAGCTATGGGATGGGGCAGAATGGTTGGTTTATATTGAAGGTTGGTACAATGCTAACATATGGCAGCTAAGTGCCATTTCTTGTAGTAGATTTGACATGTGGGGGCATATTTTGCTTGGGTTGATTGCTAGAATTGTTTATTCTCGAGGGTGTAAAGTGCCTTCCATAGTTTTTTGAAGCTAACAAGATGACTTTATTCTTTTGGGTGAGTAGAGTTGTGGGTGGAGATATCTTGTTTGCTTCATTGGCAAGATTACATTCTTCGTTGTAGAGAAGATAATATAAAGCTTCGAGACTTATGGGGTTCGGTTGAGTCCTGATTGCAGACTTGAACGCTTGAAAATTATGAGGAAGGCCATTTAAAATGTATAGGATAATATTTTCATTATCCACTTGAGATCCTACTGCTACTATGTTGTCATTCATGATTTTAATTGTGTTGAGATATTGTGTCATCGTGTTTGTCCCCATAAAAATATTGTGTGTTTCGTTCTTTTACTGAATTACACAAGATCCGTTGGTAGACTGAAATCTTCTTTATAATGTGTTTAATATTATTGTGGTGCTATTAAGATGACTGTATATGAGAAGATGGAAAGAGAAATGGTTGATATGATAACTGCAACAATATTTTTATCAATTAATTGCCAAATAAGTTAGTCTTCTATTTCCTCTCGTGATTTAGTTGCCAACGGAGAGAATCTTGAGGGAATGTGAGCATGGGGATCTAAAAAGTTTTCAAAACCATTATTAGTGAGAATTTATTGAATTTACATTTTCCAAACTTGCTGGTTCTCATATGATAAATGATGATTTGTCACGGTCTTGATGTGAGACGTCAAGAACTTGAGGGAGGTGAAAATGTTGATTTCTTTGATCCTGTTGAGGAATCCAAGAGATGGTAGCTATTTAGTAGAAGCAGAGTTCATTGGAGACAAAAAGTTCATAGCAAAGTAGAGAAATGGGGAGGATCATAGAGGTTGTAAACTGGGTGGTTTTGATACTATGAGAAGAATTAAAGATTCTTTAAGACAAAAGGAAAAAAGGAGGAAAGAAATAGAGCAAAAAATAAGCAAGAAAAAAAATGTTTATCTGAATTAATTTTTCCACACTTTATTAACCCATGCACACAAGTATTTATAAATAGGTTCAACGACATATTTGTAATATTAAAAAAAAAAAAAAAAAAAAAAAAAAAAAAAAAAAAAAAAAAACCTAAAAGAACAGCCCAAAAGCAAGGGAACGAAACCAAACCTAAGAAGAACCAGGCAAAAAAACCGGCTCCCTGAAAAATTCAAGGAAAAACCCCCCTAACTGGAAAGGGAAAACAAAAAAACAAAAAAAGTTAAAAAAGAACGTAAAAACAAAAAAACCTAAGCGGGCGGAAGCCCAAAAAAAAAAACAAACCCAAATGCTAAAGTGGTCAAACCAAGCCCATCTGTCAAAGTGGTTTGAATAGCCAGAAGAAAACCCTCAACCGAAAAAAAAATCATCATTACATAAGAGAACATATGCCCATCTTTCTTTATGGCGTTGTCTGCAACCCACATCTCGATCTTTTTACCGAAACACCATGAATCGACATAATACCGTGCGAGATGTAATTATAATTCTTTTTAACTTTTTTTCTCTCATGCATAAGAGGGGGAAGGGAGGGGGTTGTCATAAAAGAGTGGATCCCCCCTCCAAATTAGTTTCTCGAACCCATTTTCCAAGTATTGCAAAAATGAAGCAAGAACACGAATCCTATCCTAGCAACATATCCACAATCTTATTTTATACCTTCCTCCTAAAAATATGGTCTCTCTCGGGTTTTATTACCTCACAGGCCGTCCTTAATAGGATTCAACAATAAGTAACTCACATGATTAGTTTAGCATCTTTAACTCCATAGAAATTCATGTTATATTCCAACCAAATTCATAAACAAATAAATAAAAATACATTCTTAATTACATAATTAACTAAGAACCACATATATTTTTAGTCTATATCAGCGACTCACAGCCATGCTAATCTCAATCACATTCTACCATCATCATGATTTGAAAAATTAAAAGTTTTAAGAAACTCAATAAAATAAGCTTCATGACAGACAAACACAAAAAGATTACGAATTCATAACCGGTCAGTTTTTCATAAAACACTGCAATTAGCTCCGCTGTAGCTGCATGCTGAACAGCCTAATTAGCCATTATAATAATCAGCAAAACGCGCAAGTAGATTAAGACATGTCATGAAATTTATTTGACTGGGAATGGGTTAATATGTAGAGCCAAACTAAAGTTTATAAAATGTTGGAATCTCATTTCATCCATAACCACACAATCACATCCCATAATGACTCCAAAATTGGCTTTTTGCAGAAAAAAATATTGAATTTCAATGGCCTTGTAAAATAAATTTTCATTAGACAACAAAAGGGCAAACCTTATAAATATAAGTTTCTGTCAGCTTTTTCCTGAGAAAAAGCGTAAGCAAAGACGAAGGCGTTGGGCTCAATTGTCATATGTCCTGGCCTTGTCCATGAATCAATTGAGAGTTTCAGAAAATTTCTACGTGTTTGATGTGATTGGGATGGCTTTTGCAAAGAAAAAAGAGTTTGAAAATTCAAATGAAAATTTGTGTAAATAGCTAATTAAGCATTTAAGAAGAAAACATAAAGGCATAATTTTTTTATGAGCTTGGAGTGTTACTTTTTAGTTTGAAGTAAGAAGATAATGGCAAAAATATATGATATTTAAACATAAATTTAAACCTATTAATGTTTAAGAAATAATCTGTGGTGTTATTTTCTTTTGGGCTGTTTAAATGTTTCTTACCTTCAAACACTATCGGGATAAAATAAGAATTTTTAATAAATAACAAATGAAGACATATAAAAAGAATAAATACAACATGGACAATAAATATAAGACATATAATTTTATATAAATTGATGAGAACTACTCATATATGAATTAAATAATTCTATTTGGCTTCAAAAGAGATATATCATATTTTTTCTTCATAAGTAAATATGGTATATATATATATATAATGTAATATGTACCGTCAGCTGTGGCATGTTAGCAGAACAGTCTCTTTTAAGTTCGTAAGTCCTCTCAGGTGAAGGGTTTGAATCCCTCTCTGTTCAGTTTGCCAGTAGTGAGGGCGGTATGTGTGTGTGTGTGTGTTTGATGTGTGCTAGAAAATTCACGGCGGTAGAGTAACATACTATCATCGTAGTGTTATACGAAAGTTCAACACACACACAGATGAAAGAGAAAGAATCGGTGATGAATCCAGAAGTTTTTAGATGAAAAACCCGTAAGGGAAAAATCACGGGGGTTTGACTCAGTTGCAAAATCCACTATTGATTTATGATTACAAAAATCCCTTGTCCCACAGACAAGAAATAATAACTATATTTTTCAGATTACAATGTCAATTGACGATGTCTGGATAGTGGTGATTGATAGTGGTTAGTGGTGGTAGACGACGGTCGGCGGTGGTCGACGACTGAGGTGGGTGGTAGTCGACGATGATCAATGATGATGTTGAGCTGCAGCTTTTCCTCAAAGCATCAGGCTCTCTCTAGACTTCAGCTCTCCTCATGTGAGGGGTGGGGGGTCTATTTATAATATTCCGGGTGAAATTAATGTATAAATATGAATCATTTTGATCGGACGGTCCGAAGAGCTTCCTTCAATCAAACAATTTTTAATGGACATTTGAGTGCTTTAACAAAGTCAGAATTGCACAATCATGGGCTCGTTGAATTCGTCTTGTTGAGACACTTGATTCAACTATAAACTTGACAGTTTCGACAAACGTTTCCAAATGTGTCAGCAAATCTTTCAAGAATGATTTGATGACTTGATCTGGGCTTGATTTTACTCGGATTGGAATGACTTTGATATCTTTAGGTCTGTCTCATCGAGTCGGTCAGTTTGACTATAAGTTTGCTGAAATCGGAGCTCTGGTTGAGTTTTTATCAATGTTTGAATATCTCTTGCGCAAAATATTACCTCGAGATCTGTGTCATGCTTCGAGATTTGTGTCGTATAATGAAAATTTGTTGTTGATATACCTATATGTATCTATATTGAATTTGCAATCATAATTCAAGCAAATTATTACCTTCCATCCTAGAACAAAAAATCTATATATATACTAATATGAAGTCCAAAAGCTAGTTTCCTTGATTAAACTTCTACTGCCTCTCCTAAAATTCAGATTTAAGAGTTTAATGTATTATATATTAATATGATTATAAATATATGTGTGCAATTAGAGGTCCCCCAACCACCCCACGGCTTTTAATTTTTCTCACATGAGTCAACCTCACGTAATTATGTAAGCTATGATCTGATCTTTTTGGCCTATCTATACACTTAGTCCTGCCCAATAAATAAAACCACCCATAAAATTGAGTGAAGGTTGACAAAACTCATCACGAAGCTTCACGTTTACTTCCTTTATTGTTGGATAACATAGCATGCATCCGTACGTCAAATATTTGAAGTGGTCGGCCTTGGAAATTTTTAGGGCACTATTTTTTTTTTTTTGAAAAAAAATGGTACGCCCAGTAAATCAGACGCGTGATCAACGGCGTGAATTGCATCATGCTGTTATGTACACTAAATGGTAAGATTCATAACGTCTTCTTTATATCTGAATGACGGGCGTAATATTTTCTCATTTTTTAGGGTAGCTATGTAGGAACCAACACAAATCTTATCTACCACGTAAAAAATAAAGTACATCTGTTTTTTAATTTTTTTAACACGAGCAACATCACCTTTTATATTTTCACCAAAATTTATTTATGACATAAAAAATATTATTATATATATATTTTTTGTATGTAAAGTACATCTTTCAAGGGTGGATAATCCGCTATCTATGTACAAATTAAAATTTAAGTGTCAGAAATGTAAATATAAAGGAAGGGAGGGTTGTTTGTATATTTTTTTTTTGAAGAAAACATATATTTGCAAAATCCTAATAAAATCATTCCATGCAACGCTCACACGTACGCCATTTTCTCCATGCATATTAAGCAATTCGTATTAGATAGAAGCTTCGATGCATGCTAAAATACGAATCAGATTACTTAACGAAGTAAAAACTTAACGATGTTTTAGATTTGACTTGTGTTAAGAAAGGCAGAGATAGACCTAGGAAGACTTGTGCTTATTGTATTAAAAATGATCTTAATTTACTAGAATTAAATGAAAATATGACACTAAATAGGGTGCAAAAAGGAAAAATGATTCATGTAGTCGACCCCACGTAATGAGATTCAGACTTTGTTGTTGTTTTTGTTATTGTTGTATATATAGATGTTTGTATGCATTAATTTCTGTAAAATAAAGGTAATCATCAAGTAATCGTGTGAGTCTTCCAGATAGAATGGGAGCAACTTCATACCTTAATGCATTTTTTTTTTTCTTCGCGGTGGTTCTGATTTAGTTATCTACACTATAAATATTTTGGCTTGGTAAATTAATAAATACATTAGCTGTTAGATATGCCATATCTTATTAGAAATTTTGACAATTAAAATGATAACTTGTTACAGAACATTAAATGACATTTAATTATTCACAAAAATAACATATTTTTCATCCATTTTCTTAGTTTCTATTGGCTATATATATATATATATATATATATATATATATATATATATATATATATATATATATATATATATATATATATATATATGAAGAACAGTTTAGTGGTATAAATCAGCCATAGAGCTTCTAGCACACCATGGCACATGCATATACTCCCTCGTGACTATGAAACTTGAGGTCATATTAGGAAGAGAATATTACGTCTATTGTCATTCGGGTGATAGAGTGGATCACATCATGTCGCTGCACAAACGATGTTGATCAATTTATATTATCGTCTGATTATCCGCGTAACATTTTCTCCATATTTAATGATGCATCTGAGTGATTTTATTTCTCTCAAAGTTGAAATATTATATTTTAGTTTGTAGTGAAAATATATGATAATAAAATACGATCTTAAAAATGCTTTTTCTTCCTCATGTATATTGAATATGGAATAGAAGGTATAGACTTGAGAGAATTTATCATGTTAACATTTTATTAAAATACTATACACATGAATAAGTTGAGAGCAGCATGTAAGAAATATGATATTTTTATATGTAAATACATAAGAATTGTGTTGTATGTGTGTGTAAATGCCCCCCATTTGGTTTTTCCTTTTAAAACAGTTAAATATACAATGCCTGCCAATCACTTAATTATCTTACAAAATAAAAGCCATTTTTACAATATTTAACAATCCACAACAAAAAACTAATTTTCAATCAACGGTAAAGCCCGCCGTTAACTTTCAAATAACCGCCAGCTGAGGAAACCCCAGCTGCGGGTGAGGAGACAGTGGAGAAAGCGGCGGCAAGCTGAAAACCCCCTTCACATCCGTTCCCTCCCAAACCGCCGACCAAATTGACGGCGTCAACGGTTCCTCAGCCGGAATATTCCACTCAGATTCCTCCAATCTCTCCTTCTTAACGGCCCTCCCTTCTTCCCCCTCCATCTCCTCTCTCCCCCTCTTTTCTGGCAGCATTGGAACCCAATCCTCCGAGCTGCCGACCTCGTTCGGAAAATTTAGAATCGCTTTGCTTCCACGCATCTTGAACGCGGCGCGGTCGTACGCACGCGCGGCCTCCACCGCGGTATCAAACGTTCCCAACCAAACCCTAGATCCCCGGCGCTTGGGATCGCGGATCTCCGCCGCGAACTTTCCCCACGGCCTCTGTCTCACGCCGCGATAACGGTTTCCGTCAAAGCAGTCCGTCGCACGTGTCCCACTGACGGCGCCGTCTATCCACTCCACTTTCGGAGCGGCGGCGTGGGGGACATCGAGCTTGAGGCTAACATCGAACCGATCGCCTCCGAATCGAATCATCTTCTGCGCGGGTTCGGGGAATCGGAATCCGGTGCCTCGCGGGTCATCGTCGATGTCATGAAGGTAATCGGAGATGGTGAGATCGCCGGACTCCGGCAATAGTTCGGATAGGATGTCGGTGGGATCGCCGAAGAGGTGTTCGCGGATGAGGTCGAGTGGGGAGATGGGTAGGGTTGCCATGGAGCAGAGACTTTTGGGAGAGAGAATGATTTTGGTGGAGGAGAAGAGGCCATGAGGGGTTTATTTAAGGATGGGATGTGGGCACCGGAGGTTTCGGAGAAGGGGAAGAGAGATGAGTTTGAGAAATTTTGTGCGGGAAGGTTTCGACAGGAGGATGAGGGGATGGGGACAATGGTGGGGAACAGCTAGGGTTCGATTTTAGGGAAGGATAATTAATTGGGGATTATTTGCCGCAGCGTATACGTGGAGAATATTAAAATTTGTGGTTATATTTATTGATTGTATTTTGAGGGTATCCGTTGATTGTATACGAGGTATTCTATGCGCGTTGAATTTTTATTTTTATTTTTTTATTTAAATTTTATCTAAAAATTTTATTAGTATTGAAGAAAATAGAGAGTTATGAACGTCTTATTGCGCATGAACGCCCCACAGAAATTTACGTGCGGTGTCCGATCTAGACAACTGAAATATAATTTTTTATTTTTATTTTGTTTTAGAGCGGGGCTCTCTTGGACGGAGTAGATCGGATAACACGCACACATTTTGCGTGCGATGTCCACACTCAATAATTTTTTGGATCAGTCTAAGGGAATGTTAGGTAGTGTATTTTTAAGAGGATTTATGATTATATTTTATATTTAACATAAATACTATCAAATGTGTAAATCTGAATTTAATATTAAACTTGACTATTTGATGGAGTTGATGGATTTAGCTTGGGAAGAAAATAAATGATATAAAATTCTGAAATAAAATGTCAAACACGTCTAAAGAGTTTACTGAATTTAACTTCAACTGAACCAAACACTATTTTGGATTTAATAATATATCAGGATTTACATGAATTGCTAAATTCTCTTTAATGTAAATTCCAAGTGCAGACAAACAACCTTTAAAGAATTGGAGATGTTAGTTTTGCATGGGTTACCCCTTGAGAAAAAAAGTGAATACATTTTCTAAAGTTTAGATCCCCTATTTATAGATTTTGGGATTTCTTTCTATTTTTTGGTACAAGATTTGACAAGGACTAATTAAAACTTACATAAAAATACAAGACATTAAAGCCCAGGAAGATCGAATAATGAAATTTGCATAACTCTTTTAAGATAAAATCATCACTTTCATGCAGCTATGTATGAAATGTGTATCCCAAGATTATAAAGTTGATATTTGGAAGTCGGTCAACTCATTCCCTGAAGTTTGGTCTTTGAAATTCGCTACTTGGAGCTTGCCCACTGGAACTCGACCTCTAAAACTCGGATATTGAAACTCAACTCTTGGAACTCGGCTGACCTTTAAAAGTTCGCCTATTGAACTTAATCATCTAGCCTTAAGAACTCCTTTAACACAACAAACCACTTTAACGGTAGACACACCCTATTAAAAAAAAATGCTCAACAAAATAATCAAATTATGGAAAATATATAATATATTCTCGTTACATATAAATTATCTACATACAAATATTAAATTTAATATTTTTTTGGATATTTCTTGACATAACGATCAACCAAATAATATTTGAAGAGACCCTTCTAGAAAAGTTTTTTTGATAAAAGACTTTGGTATGCAGAACTCTTCACCTTCGTAGTCATTATGAAAATGCAAAATTGAACCTTATCTTGGAAGTTGAATTCTTGTGCATTGGGCTATGCCACTTGAAATGCTCATTTTTATGGATTGTAGGTATGATTGTCATACTAGAATAGCTCAAAGGAGAGAAAAATATAGTTCAAATTCAATTAAGAGATGATAAGACCGAGCTTCAAAGTATAATATGGAAGGGTTTATAATAAAAAAAATTCTTGGCTCGAAAGGTTGGTTCTCGAACTATTTTAGTGTAAATGGGTATAGAAAGAATTATTCTTGACTTCAGTCAATAATATAATTAACAACTAAGTGGGCTGGACTTATTTGGCTTTATGCAGAAATTTTTCATTGTCTATGAATTTTAAAATTTTTATGGAAGGTCCTCAATAATAATAAAAGAGTTGTTTACTTTGACAATATAAGTTTACTTAGAGCAACGACCAAAAAATAAATAGATTTGTCAATATTTTTATCTCTGATAATAAAGTTATGAGAAGTCTTATCTTAACTTAGTCTTATGTTTATGCAAGAAATTCATTTCTGTACGTAAAGCAATAGAATAGTGATTGGAAGGGTCTGAAAGACCTATGCAAAAATGTAAATAAAGATAGAAAAAAGTAGGAAAAAAATAGTTGGAGTAACTTACGAGGAAAATTGACAAGAAATTAAATCAACTTTTCGTAGCATTCATAAAAAAAAAATAAAATAGAAAACTATCTTGTATAATAATAAGATTTCTTGAAGACCATTTGATTCTTAAAAGGGGTCAATAGTGATCCCCAATGCATCTCAAATTGGGAGGCCTAAACTTCAGCAAGATTATTCTTCAAGGAATCCTAAGGATGAGGTGACAATTCTGGACATATGACAAAAAAAAAAGAGCAGAAGAAACTATATGTAACTCACATTAATAGATTTCCCATTGTTCAATGGGTGAATGAGTCAGGCAATTGATGTGGGGGGAAAGAACTTTGAACAATGTTTACTAGATTGGTGATCAGTTAACAAAAAACATCATGACAAGGTTATAGGTGATCTCAGGTAATGAATTCATATTTATTAGAAAAATTATTTGCATGAAAGGTTGTTAAATTTAGCATGTAATTTAGAATTATGACTATTTTGATTCTCTATTATCATGACACTTTTTCACTAACCAAAATAGATCTATTTTCTACATATAGTGCTAAATAAATGGATAACATATCACTCTGAGAAGATACAATAAGAAGATGCATGTAAGAAAGAGTAAAAATTCATTTTGCTTATATGTTAGTTCATAAGAAGTTATAAGAAAAAGAATGAGAGAGAAAAATCATACATTGAGCACATAAATTTTTTAGTCATTCAATTTTGCTACCAATGCTTGTTGTAGTATCTAGAGTTTATTGTGTATTTAAAGAGTAAAGAAAAATAAACACAATATGTTATACTTGTCTAAGAAAAAAAAATAAAAGAAGTAAAACTGAACTTATGATATGAAGAAGTACTATTAAATTAAGATCTCTAAATATTATAGTTACAATATATTTAAGTAAAAGAGAAGAAATAATTTAGCTCTAAATATTGATAAAATAAGGCCAAAAGAAATGTGTGTAATCTCAATTAGGTATAATATTTTTATCTCTGATAACAAGTTTCAAGTCAATCACAATATCGTGCAAAAAGTCTAGATAAAACTTGCACTTGCTAGTGCACATATATGTAAGGAAAACATGAAATTTTGGTTTTGCAATAAGCTCTTTAAAAGAATGCAATTGAGCTTTACAATATACAATCCAATTCTAAGATATATACATAAAAGAGAATGTTGTGTGAAGTTTTCTATTGGAAAATGCCATCTTGCCTCCCATTTTTTGGATAATCTCATATATCCACAAAGTTTTCTTAGAATAAAATATATAAGAAAAAAAGGTGTAGGTCATCATCATAAATACTATAGATGATTGGCAAAATTCAGGCATTGGAAGGCAATCAATTATAGATTACTTCTTATTTAGAGGAAAAAACTAAGTGCATAAATAAGGGCATGAAGTTCCCAAAGAAGAATAGTTAGGGTTCCAAATGATGGTTGGAGTTCTAGAATTTGCTTAATAAATGAATTCACTCTATTTAAAGTTCTCCCTAAATACGAAAGAGTTATGACCTATTGAAAGTTTTTGGAGTGAATTTTTTATTATTTATGTTAAAAATGAATGTTTTATGAGGCATTCTAAATATATTTTCTTTGATTATATTGTATTTTTAAAATATTTTATTCTAAAAAAGATATTAAAATTGAGTGATATTTGGTCTATTTGATTCTTCTCAATGAAACACTTATTATAGTAATAAACATGCACGAGTTAAAAACTTTTGATCTACAAATTTTAAGGAAGTATTTTATTTTCTTAAAGTGCTTTATTTAGATCCATTTGAATTTGAATTTACATGTTATTGACATTACCTTCATCTCATTGACTCATTTCATCTTAGCTATTAATTCATTAAATTTTCTTTCTCAATGATTAGTTATTGAAAAGTTTCGCATAAGCTTCGAGCCATATGAAATTCTATCTGTAAAATCTATGCTAAAATTTGCAGGGTCAGACAAATTTTTTACGACAAATTAGCTATATTATTTAGCTATTAATTTTTTTGAAAAAGTATCATTTTGATTTTTTTTTTATAAGGCTATTCATCTTTATTTTGTGAAAATATGTATTTATATGGATTGCACATAAAATATTAGAATTTAAAATTTTAAACCTAACCTTTGATAACTTTGTTGATTGATTTTGTCAAACATTCAGTTGAAGGAGAAGGGTGTGATTAGTTGAAGAGATTGATTAAAATTAGATGAAGAGGTTAATTAGGATTAGATAAAGAAGATGATAAGAATCACAAGACAATCTCGACTAAGATTAGAAAGAGGTTGATTAGAACCATAAAGAGGTTCGCTATGATAAATAGGAAACCTAGTATGTTTATGATGAGGCTAACTAAAATTAGTTGGTCATTGAATATTCATTAGAACAGGCAAACTTCGAGAAAAATGATATTAATCCATATTACAAAACATTCTTTATCCAATAAAAAAATACATCATATGCATAACACTTAGAAATTAACATTCTCATCCATAACTTTCAGAAGCTTTGCAGGTTCCTAATAAAAACATATATGAAAAATACTTGTGAGAATAATATTACAAATCCATATTAATTTTCGAGGCTGTTTTTGTTGTAAAATGACTAGAATTCATAATTATTAAATTAAACTCAAATTAACTCCATCAATTATACAATCATTTTCTTCAACTTTGAATAACATCTCATGACTTGAGTTTCTCTCAAAAACTATTCACAAATATTGGACAATTGATATTAATCCAAATTACAAAACATTCAAATTTTTACATAAGAATAAAAAAAAGCCTTTAAGAACCAATGAATTACAGTTATTACACACAATTGTACAAATTACTAACAAAAACAATGAAACGAATGATACATACATACATACATACATACATACATACATACATACATATATATATATATATATATATATACATGTCAATTGAGAAGGTGGTAACCTTAACTCATTGCAAAGCACCTCTCATTTCGAGTGAAATTACAGGCCTTGCCACTGAGTCACGTCCGACTTTTCCAATCGACACATATAAAAACCCTTTTTTTACAATAGTAAACAATTCGCAACAATAATTAATTTCTGCAACCGTAACGCCCGCCGTTAATATTCAAATTACAGTCAGCCTAGGAAACCCCAGCTGAGGATGTGGAGACAGCGGAGACAACGGCGGCAAGTCGAAGAACCCCTTCACGTCCGTCCCCTCCCAAATCTCCGACCACAGCGACGGCGTCAGCGGCTCAGCCGCCGGAATATTCCACTCTGATTCCTCTAATCTCCCCTTCTTCACACCCTTCCCTCTATCCCCCTTCATCTCCTCTCTCCCTCTCTTCTCCGGCAGCGCTAGCGGAGGCGGCTGAACCCAATCCTCCGAGCCACCGACCTCATTCGGAAAGTTCAGAATCGCTTTGTTTCCTCGCATCTTGAAAGCGGCGCGGTCGTACGCCCGCGCGGCCTCCACCGCTGTATCAAACGTTCCAAGCCAAACCCTAGATCCCCGGCGTTTCGGATCGCGGATCTCCGCCGCGAACTTCCCCCACGGTCTCTGCCTCACGCCACGGTACCGATTTCCGTCGAACACCTCCGGCTCCCGCGTCTCGCAGACGACGCCGTCTATCCACTCCACCTTCGGAGCGGCGGAGCGAGGGACATTGAGCTTGAGACCAACATCGAATATGTCGCCGCCGAATCGGATCATCGTCTGCGGGGGCTCCTGGAATCTGAACCCGGTGCCTCGCGGATCAGTATCGGTGTCTTGAAGGTAGTCGGAGATGCTGAGATCGCCGGGGATAGGGATGGTTTCCGCCGCCGCTGCCGGAGGCGGCTGCGGCTGCGGCTGCGGGGGAAAATCTAGTCCGGTTAGTATATCGGCTGCGTCGCCGAGAAGGTGTTCGCGGAGGAGATCAAGGGCGGAGATGGCTTCGCTTGCCATGGCGTTCTAAAAGTGGATGCTTTGATGAAGTTGGGAGAGTTTTTGAGGTGTGTATTTATGGTGTGAGAGAGATGGGAGTAAGATGGGATGTGGTCACCGGTTTTGGTGTGTGCGGGCCTTCCATGAAGGTAAAGAAACAGAGGTTTGAGAATTTTAATGACACTGGGCTCTGTTGCGTGGCAAGAAAGGAGGAGAGAGTGGTGACGGGAGCGAGGGGTTGGAGACGGGGTCGTCGTCGCGGGAACGGAAATTGATTACTTTTTTGTGCCGCCAAGCTGTTCGATATAATGGCTGAAAGGGAGAGTTGATCTGCCCGGAAGTAGAAGTGTGCGGACGATGGGCATCGCCATGGACAAGCAGGCATCGAGGAAGAAGCTGGCCGCTGCAACTGGTGGTGATAGACAGCGAGCTTTCATGCTTGGATTATTCGCTTAATTTCTTTAACCGTTAAAGGGAGGATTATTTTATCATTAAATTTTGTGGATTATCTACATCAAAATGCACTAATCTTAAAGGAATTTGATGGCCGACAAAAGAGATGATGTGGCTTCCTAGGATCGCCTTGTCAACAGACTGATAATCTAGAGATAAAAATAACCCAACCATTCTCCTAAAAGTCCACCGGCGCAAGACTCCCTCACACAAGTTCGATATCTTTTTCTTTGACTAGGCCAGATGATCGAGCCAATCCTTTTGGACCCTGAGAAGCCAACCAGAGTTGTCTGGTCCGTCCTTCCAAGTATAAGTCCTCAAGAGATGGCTTGCTCAGTAAAAGCCTCAGGGGTTGGATGACCATTTGACACTAAAAAGACCGGATGGGAGCCATCAGCTAACCGGTTGGATGCCTCCTAAGGTACCCGATCCGGCAGGGCGCTTCCCAAAGCTCGTGGGCCTATGTTTACGTTCTAACCAAAATGCTGATGTTGTATCTATGAATTTTAGGGGTACATAATGTAAATTGTACACTCTCAATCCCTATAAATATAAATAGGGATTTCACTTCTTTGATAAATGTTACAAAATTTTAATGTTCTATATTGTGCTATTGCTCTCTCTATTCTTCTCACACTCCTTTTCGTGGTGTGTCTCTCGGACACTTTTGGATTCAATAGAGTAATTATAAAAATTATAATTTAATAAAATGATTTAAATAATACATAAATTACATATCTATTTGTAAAATAAGTACTCTAGTGAAGATATGTATTTATCCATGCCATATTTAAATCATTGGTAATTTGGCAAAAAAAAATCAAAATTTTTATCACAAATTTTAATATTTGAGTGAAAATATAGAAGTGATAGAAAAAGAATTTTAGTGATACACAATCAATAAATTCTAATCATTTGACACGAATCTCGAGATATGATATTGATATTGAGACGTTCTTTTGAGCAATAAATATTTAAACTTCAATTAAAAACCACCATTCTGATTTCAGAAAACTTATACTCAAATTAACTGGTCTGATGAGGCGAACAATAGTGCCAAAATCAGTATAATTCGAGCCAAATTTGGTCCGAATCAATCCACTAAAGCTGCTTTTGGAAGCATTCCAAGCATATTTGAAAAGTCAAAAAGGTGTCGAATCTGGCAAAGTTATAGTCAAATCAAATGTCTCGACAAGATAAATCCAATTAGCTCAAGACCACTCAATTCTAACATTATTAAAACACTAAAATGTCTATCAAATATCGTCTGATTGAGCAATTTTTTTAGATCGTCTGATTAGAGTAGTTCATATTCCTTCATTAATTGCATCGGAACTCTACAAATAAACCCCTATCCCTCTCCTGAGGGAGGGAGAGAGCTTGAAGTCTAAAGAAGGCTGAAACTTAGAGGAGTCGAAGTTCCCTCCTACTCCTACAAACGCTGACCACTATCAACCACCGTCTATCATCTTTTGCTGGCCGCCGCCATCACTAATGGCCGCTGCCCACTCCTTGCGTTGAAGCATCGTGCGAAGCAACAACTGACATCGCAGAGTCACGAAATGACCTACTAAGCGAGGCATCATCCAAAATACAAGGCCAACGGTGCAACAACGCACCATAAAGACACTGCAACATCGTATCTCGAAGATGAGGTAATGATTCACCTCTCATACACTCGTGCAGCTATCGACTTCAGCCCCTACACCCTACGAATGTCACTATAACTCTCTACTACGGCTTGAGTGACCTTGATATGCATGAAACTGTTTAGTTTTTTTTTTAATTCAGTTGGGTCAGACCGTACACGTGACGTATTGTGACTAGAGTCATGATCCATTTTTCCATCAGGACTCCTGATGTAATATATTTTCTCATAGATAACATTATTTTAGAGAAAAAAACATAATTACGTGCAAGGTACAAAAAAATTATTATAAATATAAATCTGAATGTTTGGAAATTAGGCTAATAAATATACATGCATACAACCCTTTATTATTATTATTTTTTTTTTTTTTTGGTTTTTCACGGATCAGTTGACCTTTTGCTCCTTTTTTTGCATGAAATGAAATCATAAATTTGAGAGAACCTGCCGTGAAGCATAATCAACACTGACTTGCAACTAAATCTAATTTAATAAATGATCGCGACTTCTTAAAAGATAATTTCATTTTCAATTAAAAATAAAGAAGGATTTAGGTAGCTACATATAGAGCTGCACTAAGGCTTTGCTCATGTTCGGCTCATGTTTGAAATTGGCTAGTGTTTAAAATGGCTCGGCTCATGTTTAAAATTGGCTAGTTTTTAACATGGCTCGTGAACAGTGTTTTCATGTTCGGCTCAAAAATTTATTCAAGTTCGTATTCGGCTCGAAATTCGCTTGTTAGAACATAAAATTATTATAATAATTAATTTATTAAATAAAATTAAAATAATAATTTTTTTAAGAAATG
>NEWO01000114.1:1467253-1482621 GCA_003013225.1 Phalaenopsis aphrodite
TATACATATGTATATGTATACATATGTATATGTATACATACATACATATATATACATACATACATACATACATACATACATAATTAATTTATCTTTATCTATTAATGAAAATGAAATTACTATTTTTAATGAATTTTAAAAGTACGTGTAGAATTTAATAACCAATTTGCTTTTTAACTCATACAACCAAATAACAGAATTTAGGAACAAAATTAAGATTTAGCAAGTAATATATATATATATATATATATATATATATATATATATATATAAGATTCAGCTAACATCCATAATTTGAATTATTTCAAAATGCATTTGCATAGTAGGCTTCATATCAGAAAAATAAAGTCGCTCAAGTACCTGTAATCTGCCTCCATATTTGGGGCTCGCATCTCGGAGCAACTGAACAAGCAAGTCTTTCTCCTTTCGGATCCATGGACGGTCATGATCAAACCACTGCCTTGGAGTTCCATGAAATAAAAAACGCAGGCTTGAATTGCCAACTAACATATTCTGTACAGCTCTATTGATCAGAGCTTTATCAGTCAAATAAGCTCCATGACAGTTCAGGCCAACATCAACATAGTGAAACTCAGATATGCTGTGAAGAAAACTACCATTAGAAGTAGTAAAGATGCCATCTTCTGCTTCTAAAGTTTGAGAATTTGACTTAACCAAGTTAATTGCATTCAGGTGAGCAAGTTCAGCAACAATTTGGTTCATTACAGTCCCACCTTTACTAAACCCAAACAATGCAGTTTTTGGCGAAGATATTTGTGATATTGCCAACTCATCTTTGTTGCCCAACACAGATCTTTTGATCTACACATCAACAAGAGGACAAATGCTTGATAACCCTATACCTAATGAAATTATTATGTTAAATAGATTGCAGGAAAAAAATATATGTAAGAATCATTAATGTGATTTATGCCATTATTAAAGATTCTGATCAGTTTTAAAAAAATTGTTGCTTTGTTCAAATCAATCATTTAGAATGCATGTGCTGCAATATTTCGCAATACACTGAATTGGTTGCTAAAAGCAGGCCTGGCATGAACATAACACGGGGAACAAGATTTGGGCATTACAGATAACAAGTTCATTTTTATGAGCTTCAAACATGTCTCCTTTAGTAAGGTTCAATCAGATTAATAAATGTACTGCAAGATAGTTATTGCTGAATCAAGCATACATCATCTTGTAGTAGTTCTGCAAATTAAGGAAAAAATATGAAGTTACAGAATCTTGATTGTAGTTTCTTTTCAGTAGTTGTGTTACCTTGCAGTTAAGGGAGTTGCACTGTTTGAGTTCTGGAACATACAATTTCACAAATCTCACTGGACAAGTAACTCGAAGGATAGAGCTATCTCGAGTTGTGTCAAGAGAACCACATCAATTGCCGCCACATTTAATTGACAATATGCTTTTCAATAGCATAAGAAAATGTGTGCAATAATGCATAATATAGCATATATATAAAGCTGCATGAAAGCAAAGTAGTATGCAATGTTCATTTTGAGGGCACTGTAACTCATTACGTGCATATTGCGCACTATTTTATTGCTGACACTTGTGCACTCTCTCCACCATTTATCAATTAATTATTATGCTCTTAACCTCTTATTATTTCCACACATTTTCTTCCTCTATTGCAGGTTGATTTCATATCTGTTTAATGCTTAGCTTATTCAATGAAATTTATTTGATGATTAGTAAGATTTTGATTTATTTGCAGCTTAGAATTTGTTTGATTGTAGTTGATTATATCATTCAAATTGTAAAATTATCTTATTGTAAGCATGTTGCTATATTCATTAGCTAAAACAAAAAATTAACAATTAAAGTTGAGCCAAGCTTCTTAAAAAGATATAGCAAGAAAATATTATGCCTTCCGTTAAAATTCATGGATGTTAAAGCAATATTATGTTCTATTTATATGACATTAAGAAAGCATTTTTTTGCACTATGATTCTTTTTTTTTATATTATTAAATTATTAAAAAATTATTCACAATTTTTTAATACGTTGTACTATTTTTAATCTGTGCTATACACTACGACTCAAAATAATCCATGTTGTTAGTGTAGATAATTATTATTGACAAATATAATTAGTACCGTGATAGCAATTATAACAAATTTAATACTAAATAAAAATAGTAATCATAATAATAATAAATTAATCTTTGTGGCAACGAAACGAGCCTCATTACAACACATTATTTTCACTCTAAATCTACATATTCAATCAATATTGAAGCTAATTAATATGATTTTTAATTGCATGAACCTTTCTCCCCTAAAAATTATAAGTTCTCACCTCTTTCAATGATCACAAGCTTTTACAACTTCTCTACTCAAAATCAGCGTGACCACCCTCCCCTCCTCATTTCCTTGTCTTCTCTTAGTATTGACAAACCTACTGTATTTTTTATGATTGACAACATATATCATCCATTCCTCTTTTCTCCTTTTATCTCTTATGCATAAGACTCTACAATAACAAATGATCAGGATGCAAACAACAAAGAAGACCATTTTAGTTATCTTGGTTTCCATCTTCTAATTTAATAAACTAGTTAGATATTTTAATTTTTTGTCATAAATTGACTAAACTAAATTTTTTATTACATCAAGTCCTCAGGATATGATTGAATGGCAAATTACATATTAACTTGAGCGAAATTTTTAGTAAACATTTCACCTATAAATTACTCTGATTTGGCTTTCCTTCTTGAAATAGACCTAGCATAGTTAATACTAAAATCTTGGATTTAAGGTTGCATTTTAGATTTGAAGTTACATTTCCTAATTCTACAAATTTTAGCACAAAGAAATAATTATTATATTATAATATTTGTAGATATATATATATATGCAATTAATTAGAGTTTTTATTATATAGGATTTTCTATTGATTCTTATTTAGTGCTATTTCTTAGAGCCAAGATGAGTGTTGGATTCTGGTAATACACATCGAGGTAGGTAATTCTAATTTATTGGGAGATAAATATACCCCTACTCATTAAGGCATATTTCTTGATACTTGATATAGGCATCAACTGAATTTAATAAGCTCTCAATCATGCTTTATATAATCATCAAAATTTTTGTGTTCATATTATTATAACATATTATTATGGTGATTTTTGCATAAATTCAACATCTATAAACTAAACCATATAATGGCATAATCAGTTTTACTTTTACAATGCATTTGTTAATGTGAAATTAAATCATGCTCGTGTTATTCATTGACTCTATTATTGAAAATTGATCATGGTGTAACATTATATAATTTTTGTTGGTGTTCTTGATGAAATAATCCTCAGCTATACCACCTTACTTGTACACCACTAATTAGTCTGACAAATAATTTTGATGTGCAAAGTAACGACTCCTTTATGACGGGTTGTCATTGGCACTAGAAGTGGGATTAATTTTAGGGAATCCACGTATATGATGAATCTAAAAGGGGTCATTTAATAATAACCATAAAGTTTATTTCGAACTACTGAAGGGTGCTAGACTCCCTTGGGACTATTATTGGAATCCCAACACCTAATTTTTCTTCTTCGGTTGAGGTTGTGATGCAGAATTTCACGCGAGCTTTACAAGCCAACATTGTTGCTAATGTAGCTGAAATTATTCAGATAGTCATCAGTTCAACAACATGGTAGTTGACCACAATCAAACCTGCCATTACAATAACTGTTTTTTTCTTTAAAAAAAAGGCAAATTAGCAAGTAATAGTTGCACAAACAAGAAGTTAAACATAGTTCCTTAGGCTAATATAAGATGGGTTGCACTTATTATGAAAACTAAAAGAGAGAGACTGAGTAATGGAGCTGTTTCAGAAGACTCGTGCTCTTAATTTTGATTGAGGAAGCCCTATGGAATCAGAAGTTGGTTTTCATGACAGTGAGAAGTGATTTAATCTTTCAAGTACCCAAAAAATTGAAAGATTTGATGCACTTTCATTTTTGAGATTGTTCTAGCAATTGGCTGAAAGAACATCTTCGCAACCAATTTGAGCCTGAGGTAGTGATTTTGAACAAATTTGAAAAATTATTTCAGGCCTAATATATTCCAATGGAAAATCGTGCAAACCTGATCAATGACCCGAGGATATCAAAGTATGGATAAGGATCGAAGACTATTCACGAGTATAAAACTTGACAGCTTATATTGTCAGATTTCTTCCCTTCGTTGGGCAATATGGAACCAAAAGATCTAGAACTTCCAACATGGTTTAAGAGACTATATCATGAACTATCTATCCATCATCAGTTGCAAAACCTAAAGAGAACTGGTGGATTAATCCCCTTCAAGCAAGAAAAAGAGATTAGCTCTGATGACGGAATTCTGGAAAATGAAATAGCACGGATGCCTACATTAGTGGAGGTCCTTAGAGTAGTACATATTCTAATCTCAAGGTTCAAAACCTAAAGATAACCCTTTTTTGTTATTTTGACCCTTAATTATTGAACTAAGGTAAAAAGACATTTTTGTAATGTGGTACCGCTCACTTATCACATCTCACCTACCGCTCACCTACCTCCCATCTACCACTCTCTTGCTTCTATAAATAGAGAGGGTGTGAGGCTTAGGAGAGCAAGAGAAGAGATCTTAAGCTACCACAAAGGAGGAGAGAATAGCTAGAGAGCTAGAGAGGAGGAGAGCGTCTTGAGGCATTGTATCAAGGTGTCGCTTGAGAGGGAGATCGTAGAAGGAAGATGAGGGCTCATCTCTATGTATAAGCTATGTATTCTCCATTTCTTTTGACTTAGTGAAATATTTGATTGATTCCCTCCCGTGGACGTAGATCCAGTTGGATCGAACCACGTGAACGATCTGTGTTTGCTTGTGTTCTATTCTGTCTCATTTCTATGTCAGGAAGTATATATTGCATAATAATTGGTGCCGTCTGTGGGAAGATCCATACTTCTTGGCTAGAGGAGGCTGCGTAAAGGTGTTCACGGTCAGCGACGAAGAAGAGGAGTTCGACATTCACGAATAGAGGAGCAAGCGGATCGCGTTGCAGTCAGCCGAATCGCGACAGATTCATTGAACAGTGGAAGCTTTGATCGACTGGATTCGCACCGCAGGTTGTGCGGTTTGGCGAGACGGAGAGGAACAATCATCGAGCGATGGCCGAAAATTTGCGACAGGGCTGCCAGTAGAGGATTTCGGTCTTGCGAGCAGCTCGGCCAGAGGGAAGAGGTGGAGATCGCGCAGAGAAGGGTTCGGGGAGTTCCCTGTTCGGGAGTTCGCGAAGCAGGAGGACCTGAGCAGTTTGGCGAGACGCAACAGCTTTGGAGAGGCAATTATTCTCGTGCGAGAGGCAGAAGAGAAATTCCTGATTTGTTCCACTGGACGCAGAGGAGTGTCTGCGAGAAGAAGGTGCGAGCACAGAACAGGAAGTTTTATCCGGCGAATAGGTGTGATCTCTGCCATAAGGGATCAGAGCTCTTTGTTCGATTGGCGAAGGCAATGGAGTTCACAGGGAGAAACCTAGTTCTTGGAAGGGCAGCAGGTAGAATTCATTGGAAGAAATCCTAGCCAGTACAATGAGTTCCGTCAAATTCGACATGAGAAATTCAATGGGAAGAACGACTTCGGCCTATGGAGAGTAAAGATGAGAGCTCTATTGGTTCAGCAGGGTGTTGCATAAGCCTTGCAAGGGTCGGCGGCACTGCCGGCCGACATGACCGAGAAGGAGAAGATCGACATATTGGACAAGGCCCCACAGTTTGATAATTCTGAGCTTGGGCGACAAAGTTCTGAGGGAGGTGTCGAGGGAGACAACGGCTCAAGCACTTTGGGCCAAACTCGAGGTACTCTACCTGACAAAGTCTTTGGCTAATAGGCTCTTTCTGAAGCAGCGCCTATACTCCTTCAAAATACATGAAGACAAATCCGTCTCAGAGCAGATTGACGAGTTCAACAAGATCATCGACGACCTCGAGAACATCGACGTCAAGATGGACGATGAGGACAAGACACTTCTGTTGCTAAACTCTATTCCTAAGAGCTACGAACATTTCAAGGATGCGATACTCTATGGAAGGGTGCAGACTATTACTCTGGAGGAGGTTCAATCTCTGATTAGAGCCAAAGAACTTCAGAGGAAGCATGACAGGGACAAGGAAGTCAACGAAGACAGTCTTATTGTCAGAGGAAGATCGGACAGGAAAGATTCAAGAAATGGTCAGTACAGATCAAGGTCAAGCAAGGATGGCGGGGATCAGTCATCAAGAGGATCTTTCAAGTGCTATCATTGTCACAAGAACGGTCATTTCAAGAGGAACTGCCCTGACAGGAAGAATAAGTACCAAGAAGAGTCAGAAGAATCAGGAGAAGCAAGCGTAGCATCTGATGACTACGATTCTGCTGAGGCTCTGGTGATCATATGATCTGAATCCAGTAAGGAGTGGATCCTCGACTCAGGGTGTTCTTTCCACATGTGTTCTCACAAAAACTGGTTCGAGACACTGCAACAGGAAAATGATGGGTATGTTCTACTGGGAGACAATAAAGCCCACAGGGTTGTTGGAAGTGGATCAATCAGGATAAGGATGTTTGACGGAGTTGAACGAGTACTGAAAAATGTCAAGTACATACCAGAACTCAAAAGAAATCTGATTTCTTTAGGTATGCTAGAGTCAAGCGGATGCTCATTCAAGGCAGAGAATGGCTGCATCAGAGTAATAACCAAAGGCCCTCGTGTCGTCATGCAAGGAGTCAAGAAAAAGGGGTTGTACTCTCTTATCGGAAGAACTATGACTCCTAAGTCCATGTACTGTTTGGACTTAGCAAACTCAAGCAAGGGCTGAAGGCCCCTCAGGGGCCAGGTGGAGGGAATTTTTATTTTGAAGTTTCTCAATTGAGGGTCAAGGTGGAGAATTGTTATTTTGACCCTCAATTATTAAACTAAGGTAAAATGACATTTTTGTAATGTGATACCGCTCACCTACCACATCTCACCTACCGCTCACCTATCGTTCACCTACCGCTCACCTACCTCCCACCTACCACTTTCTTGCTTCTATAAATAGAGGGTGTGAGGCTTAGAAAAGCAAGAGAAGAGATCTTAAGGGAAGAGATCTTAAGCTACCCCAAAGGAGGAGAGAATAGCTAGAGAACTTGAGAGGAGGAGAGCATCTTGAGACCTTGTATCAAGGTATCACTTGAGAGGGAGGTCGTAGAAGGAAGATGAGAGCTTATCTCTATGTATAAGCTATGTATTCTCCATTTTTTTTGTCTTAGTAAAATATTTGATTGATTCCCTCCCGTGGACGTAGATCCAGTTGAATCGAACCACATAAACGATCTGTGTTTGCTTGTGTTCTTTGCGTTTCATTTATATGTCAGGAAGTATATATCTCACAACACTGATCAATGACCCGAGGATATCAAAGTATGGATAAGGATCGAAGACTATTCACGAGTATAAAACTTGACAGCTTATATTGTCAGATTTCTTCCCTTCGTTGGGCAATATGGAACCAAAAGATCTAGAACTTCCAACATGGTTTAAGAGACTATATCATGAACTATCTATCCATCATCAGTTGCAAAACCTAAAGAGAACTGGTGGATTAANTTTTAATTTTTTGTCATAAATTGACTAAACTAAATTTTTTATTACATCAAGTCCTCAGGATATGATTGAATGGCAAATTACATATTAACTTGAGCGAAATTTTTAGTAAACATTTCACCTATAAATTACTCTGATTTGGCTTTCCTTCTTGAAATAGACCTAGCATAGTTAATACTAAAATCTTGGATTTAAGGTTGCATTTTAGATTTGAAGTTACATTTCCTAATTCTACAGATTTTAGCACAAAAAAAATAATTATTATATTATAATATTTGTAGGTATATATATATATGTGCAATTAATTAGAGTTTTTATTATATAGGATTTTCTATTGATTCTTATTTAGTGCTATTTCTTGGAGCCAAGATGAGTGTTGGAATCTGGTAATACACATCGAGGTACGTAATTCTAATTTATTGGGAGATAAATATACCCCTACTCATTAAGGCATCTTTCTTGATACTTGATAGGTATCAACTGAATTTAATAAGCTCTCAATCATGCTTTATATAATCATCAAAATTTTTGTGTTCATATTATTATAACATATTATTATGGTGATTTTTGCATAAATTCAACATCTATAAACTAAACCATATAATGGCATAATCAGTTTTACTTTTACAATGCATTTGTTAATGTGAAATTAAATCATGCTCGTGTTATTCATTGACTCAATTATTGAAAATTGATCATGGTGTAACATTATATAATTTTTGTTGGTGTTCTTGATGAAATAATCCTCAGCTATACCACCTTACTTGTACACCACTAATTAGTCTGACAAATAACCTTGATGTGCAAAGTAATGACTCCTTTAGGACGGATTGTCATTGGCACTAGAAGTGGGATTAATTTTAGGGAATCCACGTATATGATGAATCTAAAAGGGGTCATTTAATAATAACCATAAAGTTTATTTCGAACTACTGAAGGGTGCTAGACTCCCTTGGGACTATTATTGGAATCCCAACACCTAATTTTTCTTCTTCGGTTGAGGTTGTGATGCAGAATTTCACGCGAGCTTTACAAGCCAACATTGTTGCTAATGTAGCTGAAATTATTCAGATAGTCATCAGTTCAACAACATGGTAGTTGACCACAATCAAACCTGCCATTACAATAACTGTTTTTTTCTTTAAAAAAAAGGCAAATTAGCAAGTAATAGTTGCACAAACAAGAAGTTAAACATAGTTCCTTAGGCTAATATAAGATGGGTTGCACTTATTATGAAAACTAAAAGAGAGAGACTGAGTAATGGAGCTGTTTCAGAAGACTCGTGCTCTTAATTTTGATTGAGGAAGCCCTATGGAATCAGAAGTTGGTTTTCATGACAGTGAGAAGTGATTTAATCTTTCAAGTACCCAAAAAATTGAAAGATTTGATGCACTTTCATTTTTGAGATTGTTCTAGCAATTGGCTGAAAGAACATCTTCGCAACCAATTTGAGCCTGAGGTAGTGATTTTGAACAAATTTGAAAAATTATTTCAGGCATGATATATTCCATTGGAAAATCGTGCAAACCTGATCAATGACCCGAGGATATCAAAGTATGGATAAGGATCGAAGACTATTCATGAGTATAAAACTTGACAGCTTATATTGTCAGATTTCTTCCCTCCGTTGGGCAATATGGAACCAAAAGATCTAGAACTTCCAACATGGTTTAAGAGACTATATCATGAACTATCTATCCATCATCAGTTGCAAAACCTAAAGAGAACTGGTGGATTAAGCCCCTTCAAGCAAGAAGAAGAGATTAGCTCTGATGAAGGAATTCTGGAAAATGAAATAACACGGATGCCTACATTAGTAGAGGTCCTTAGAGTAGTACATATTCTAATCTCAAGGTTCAAAACCTAAAGATAACCCTTGTTTTTTAGTTTTTCCAAAGGATAATCTTTGTTGTTCTTGTTGTAGTAACTAGAATGATATATCTTATAAATCTACCAATTGGCAAGTCTTTTGCTGTTAAAACCTATCTCCACAAGATCAATTGTTATTGGAAGATCCAATGCAGCCAACAAGTGAAGAGAACTCAGAATAAGGTTAGCTGAAGGGTGGATGGAAGAAACCTCGTGGAGGAATCAACGTCAAATGTCGGAGAAAAAATACAATTGAAGAAATACTAAGAAACATCAACGACAAACATGGACTACTAAGAAACATCAACGGTAAATTATAATACAATATCACTTTAACCACCAAGCTGCCAACGATAAATTATAATACAATATCACTTTAACCACCAAGCACCAACAATCGTGACCAAGAGAGACCAAAAACAATGAAGAAAAATAATTCCGCCACATTTTTCACAATGACTCAACAGGAATTGATAGGATAAAATTTGAAACTTTTTGGAAATTGACTAAACTCAATTTTGAGATTCATTTTGGACTTTGAAATGACTCAGAGTTGATTTAGAGAGTGCTCCGACTCAATCAAAATGAGTATTTATCTAAATTTAAACTAAATATAAAGTTTTACTTCAAAATATGTAATTCGTATAATATAAATACATATAATATAAATTATGATATCTATACTCATGCATGAAATTAAACAAAAAATCAATTTTAAGAAACATGCTTGAAATCAACTTCAAATCACCTCAAAATTGAAATGTTTTCAGCCAAATCCCTAATTAAAATGATTTCAATTTTGAATTAAATGTGAGTCCAGTTGCAATCAAGAATGTTGATTTCGAGTCAAGCAAGCCTGAACTTGACTTCATATCACCCCTACTCAAGAGAAGCCATAAAAGACTCGTGATATTGTGAGAAGTACAATCATATTTTAAAGCAATCGAGTAAAATTTTATTTGATTCCTAAGCTTTACATTCACACACATTAAATAACTTTGAAAAACTTCATTGGTTTCATTATCACATCAACCTTTATTAGTTATTATACAATTTGGTATGATTGCAATATTATATTAGGGATAAGAATGCTTGTTATGGTGCCAAACCACCCAATATTTAAAATTGAACAAAACAAAACTAATTAATTAAGCCTCAACAAAAACCTCAATTTGCAATTTTAGAACAAAATTTTTAAGTAATTGAATATTTGATTTTGATTAGATTTTACTTTAATTTGAATTTAAATTAGTTTTAATGATTTGACTAGATAAATTTATCCTGAAATGGAGTTATTAAAAATATTTCATCAAAGATAATGCTTCCAAACAAACAAACAATAGCAATAACAAGCCTTTATCCCACTAAGTGGGGTTGGCTACATGAAACCCTTTTCTCCATTACGCCCTATTGAGTGTCATATTTTCATTTAATACCAATAGATTAAGAATATTTTTTATACAATACGCCCGGGTCTTCTTAGATCTACCTCTGCATTTCTTAACATAAGTCGAATCTAAAACATCTACATTCCTAACATGATTGTCAGATGGTCAGTGTTTAATAATCTAAGATGACTCTCTCTAATCTTGTGTGCCACTGGAGGTACACCAACCCTATCACAGATATATTCATTTTGCATTTTTCTCTGAGTGTTAAGTCACCCATCCACCCAAGCATTCTCATCTCAGCAACACTTAACTTTGTTTCATGCTTCTCTTTTAAAGTCCACTTAACTTTGTTTCATGCTTCTCTTTTAAAGTCCAACATTATGGGTCATAGAGCATTGCAAGTCTCACCACCATCTTATAATTTTCTTCTTTCAGTCTAAGTCGTACTTTTCTATCACACAATAGACCCGATGTATTTCTCCACTTCAACCAACCAACTTGAATTCTACTAATAGCAACCTTATTTATATCACTATCACTTTGAACAATAAACCCGAGATATCTAAAACGTTTACACCTTTTAATGATTTGATCACTCATAGTTACAACTTTGTCAATAGAGCCACTGCTACTAAAATTATATTCCATGTATTCAGTTTTATATCTACTCAAACAAAAGTATTTATATTCAAATGTAGACCTCCATAATTAAAGTTTTTCCTGAACTCTTTCTCTAGACTTATCCACAATAAGGATATGATAGTGAAGAGCATACACTACGGTACATCCTATTATAAATGTCCACTAAGAGCATCCATAAATAAAGAAAAAAGATATGGACTTAAAGTTGATCCCTAATGTACAACTGAAATAGGAAAATATTTATTCAATCCTCCTTTTGTTCGTACACAAGTAATGACTCTAGCATGCATTTCTTTAATGACTTGAATATAAGTCATATTAACACCTTTCTTCCTAGAACTATCCAATGGACTTCTCTTTGAACCTTATCATTAGCTATTTCTAAATCAATAATGTAGAACCTCCTTATCCTCTCTATACTTCTCCATTAAGCCAAATTAATTGAGTTAGAAAAAAATGTATCAAGGTCTTTATAAAAAACTTTTAATGGCCTAGTATAAAAAAGACGCTACTAACATATGGCTTTACTTGTAGATGGTTAGAGTGAAACATCAAAATTCGGGTATAAAGTTGTATCTTCTTCCTATTCTAAAGTAGAAGTGAGAGGAGATTGCTACAAATTTTATAGTTAGCCAATCGAGGTTAAGTCCAAATTAGGTCATAAATATAGTCCAGTAGCAGATGAACTCATAAAAATATAATATTTCTCTACAATAGTCATATAGTGGAGAATTGGCAAACATCCATATAGACAACATCATTTGATAGCATAAGATATTAGCTATTATTGCATCTTATTGAGATGGCAGATTTTCACTTCTAGAATACATTAGGTGTAAGAAGTTTTAATAAGACAAATTATAATGTTTCACAATAAGAAATATAGTTTGTATGAGCATACTATTAGACCTTGGAAGATTTATTAAGAACTTTTTTTTTTTTTTGGAGACAACAAAAAGGATGAAACTCTACTTGCGGCATTCACTGACAATAATAAATATCATGCTTTTATTAGCATGGCATTATATGCCACAATAGAAATAAAATATAAATTGCTTTTATGCTGGTTTGAGGTTAGTGAGAGAGAATTTGTAAGATTTCAATTAGTGGATGAGATATTGTTGAGTTCAATTCAAATAACTTCGTACAGAGGATGAAAACGAAAAAAAAAGGCAAAAGAATTGTCTGCTGATCATTATTTTACTACCTATCAAACCAAATAAGGGTTCTCGTCCATTTGAAACTCACCCAAAGTTCTCCCTAGAATTTTACCACAAACTAGACTCGATCACTACACAACTAATTATATGAAATCCAAATTCTATACTTTTTATATGATTGCACTATGCCACCAATGCATTGATCCTCAAATATAAAAAGAGTGTCACCAATCAAGCACGTACATCATCAGATCTTAAAATCTTTATGCCAAAACTCTATCTCACCAATGTCCTCTCAAAATATATCTAAGATTATGCTCAAAATCTCTGTCTCACTAAATTGCCTCTACAACTCGATTTGACTTGCCTTTCTATGTCAAGGAAATTATATCAAGTTTTTTATAGATCATTCACTTATGAAACTTACTAAGATTTAGCCTCTCTATCTCTGTCATGCCATTTGCTCCTAGGAATCACTTCATAGTTTCATACCTCCAGTAAATTCTTAGTAATTTGACATTAATAATATTGTATCCGACAAAAAGTATCCATGTTTTGCATTCAAAGGTGAGTCTAAGATTTGTGCTACTAAATACAAAAAATAAGGATTATGCTTACCTTGTTATTGTTATGTTTGTCCATCAAGTTCCCACCAGTATTTAATGTAACATAGTGAAATGATTGGGAAAATGAATTCAAGTCTTAGAATTCAGTCTCTCTAATTAAGAGATTTGCATGTATTTGCTTTATATTTAACAAACATCAATCCAGAACTCAAACACGATTAAACATCCTGCTATTATCAAGAATTATTATCCAAACAGATCTTAGCCCATTAGTATTTTTCTACCAACAAACTCAATCATATTTCAACTTTAGTGGATTTTTGGCGATAAGAAGATATAATGATTTTGTAAATCTCGTAAATTCAGATTTAATTAATCCTGAAAACATTAAATCCATAAATTATTTAATGTGAGATATTAAAACAAGTTAAATCTTAATAAATTATTTAATATATATTTTTTAATTTTAAAATTTAAATAAAAAATTTAGGAATTAAATGAGGAGAAAAATATGTACAAAAGTTGTATAAATCACTTAAATCTTAGTTCATTCAGATTTACTAAATTGAAAGTTATTCTTAATACATCATCAAAAATTTTGCTTGATCGGGTATGATCTCGATGAACCTTGAATGGGATAATCTCCAAAGTCATATTCAAGATCATCAAAGATCTAATTCAACAAATTTTTAGTTCAACTGAATCTCTTGACAAGCCAAATCTAACAATATCAAAAGTGATCTAATTATAAATGTAAATTAAACACCTAAAGAAATGTTGAAAATTTTTTAACATTAATTGAAGGATCAAATGTTTCCAATACTTGCATACATATAGTCAAGCATCTCGATGAAAGAAATTTAGTGAACCTAAAATTAAATAATTCTGAGACCATTCTATAACTAAATGAATTAACACAGGCTATTTGATAGTGTTTTCAAATTTTAGTTAAGTTTACAAAAAGGTCAATCGTGGAAACTATGAATAAACCTCTATTCTCAATATAAAAGAGGCTTGGACTTGAGTATTGGAAAGAGCTTTACCACTATCATTTGGTCATTGTTGTCCAACAACCTTCACTACATTATGATTATCAAATCATTGTTTCCAACTATAGTAATCAAATTGTTGTCACTCAACCGTCATCATGATATCTTCACTTTGCACGACTTCCATCATCATCAAATGAGTTATCTTGTAATTTTGCATTACCCAATTGAGGGTAAAAAAGATTTAAACAATCTGAAGTAATGTAACGGATTATTTTATTTAATCTAGGCCTCGCGATTTTTTTTAGTATTTTTTACGTAAATTTTAGTATTTTCAATATTATTCTTATCTATATATGTGTGTAAGGAATCTTAGTACAAAACTAAGATGTAAAAGCCCCATTCCACCGCTAGAAACACATGAGTTTGGAGAGAACTTGAAAACCTAATAGACTCAAACTACACTTAACCATTATAATATGGCCACCATCGCCCAATTATTGTCGCCTCATCATCATCACCTCATCGTCGTTATCACACAGTCGTCTCTAAATTGCATCCATCCAATCTTTGCCACTAAATTGTCATCGCATCATCATCACTCTACACAACTTCGACAATAATTATCAGATTACAAGCTAGTTTGAAGTGAATTATTTTGTAATCTTATCTTCTCTAATTGAAGGAAGAGCATTTCATTATATTCTAAGTAATATTGTGAATTATTTTTACTTAAATCATCCCTCATGATTTTTTTTTCCATTTTTCGAATTTTCTATATAAAATATTTGGTATCTTTGTGTATTATTTTCATCTATTGTGTGTAGAATTTTCATATAAAATTAGAATGTAAAACCCCACACTTTATCCTCGTCAATTTTCTAGCACTCAACAGTATTAAATTTTAAATAAAATAAAATTGGGATTTTTACATAACAACCATTAAAAGATATTGAATATAATATTTTAACCACCCAAAATTTTAAATATAGCATTTTAACCACAAAAATTTTTCACTTCAAGCCTTCACTAGTCGGTAAAAGAGACTGATTAGACAAACAATAGAGTAAATCCTGGCTAAATCTAGCGGCAAGTACCAGCCTTTAGCAGTTTTTCTTCGGTTTTTTTTTTGTTTATTTTTTTTTT